>CAKNXH010053101.1:0-13760 GCA_932178445.1 Andricus quercusramuli
AGAGAATAACATACATTTTTAACGTCTTTTTCAGACCAGATGGGACTATGAATTAAAAATTATTTTATTGAGTTTTTTCTGAAAATAGATCTTCTCATTTTGCTCCGCTGGGAGTCGAACCACAGAACTTCTGTGGTTCGACTCCCGGCGGAGCGAAAGGAGCTCTTTTTCCAGAAAAAATTAATTAATATAAAGACATATATATATAGTGTACTTCAATCTTATATTGCAATATTATGATTACTTTTTCTGAAAAAAAAAAAAATTTCGATTTAAAGCTCCAACGTCAGCTAAAATTGTTGAAAATTATGAATATATTCTTTGGAATAAAATAATTTTTCAATGAAAATTTCAAGTTCTGACGAAAAATTCGAATCCATCTTTTTCAGTAGAAAATTCTACGATTTTCTTGAAAATTCATCTTTTTGGGTTGAAGATTCAAGAACTTTGTCGAAAATTTGAATACATAATTAAAATATCATATTTTTTGTTCTAAAAGTGGAAGAATTTGGTAAAATGTTCCACTATTGGTTTCAAAATTAACTTTTTGGGCAGAAAATTCGTGCTTTTAGTTGAAAATAAATTTTTTTATCAAAAACGCAACTATTCTATTTTTGGTTGAAAATTTATCTTTTTCAGTTGAAAATTCAACTATTTAGTTGAAAATTCATATTTTCACGCTAAAAAATCAAGTGTTTCGTAGAAAATTTGTATTTTTGGCATAAAAATTCAACAGTTTGTTAGAAAATTGAACTATTTGGCACGAAATTAACTTTTTATTATAAATAGCATATTTCGTTCAAAATTGAACATCTTCATAAAAAATTTGTATTTTTGGGTTGACTGAAAAATCTGTCTTGTTTGGGAATTCAACCGCTTCGTTAAAACTTAAACTATATTATTAAAAAATTAGTTTTTAAAAAAAATAATTTCTTGAAAACTATTTGGTTCAAAATTATCTTTTTTATCCAAAATATAATATTTTTGGGTTGAAAATTCAACATCTATGTAGAAAATTCGTACTTTTGGCGTGAAAATAAAATAATTTGGTTGATTTTTGTTCATGACATGGAGAATCGAATTTGGTTGAAAAGTCAACTCTTTATTTTTGAAAATTCTCATTTATGGTTCGAAATTTAGCCACTTAGTTGAAGCTTAAACTATTTGATGGAACATTTATTTCTTTTTTTTTTTTTGTAACAAATAATTTTTCTTAAATTTAATGTATCATTAAATAAATAATGTAATAATGTAAATGAATGTAGGTATTCCATTTTTTGTTGGAAATTTATCTTTTTAAATCTAAAATTCAACTATTTGATTGAAAATTCACGTATTCAGGTAAAAATTCATATATTCAGGTTAAAAATTCAACTATTTTGTATAAAATTCGTGTTTTTGCATGAAATTTCAACATTGTTTTAGAAAATTCAACGTAGTAAAAAATAAAATTTTTATAATAAATGATATTTTGGGTCGAAAATTCAATTTCTTCGAAGAAAATTCATATTTATGGCTTGAAAATGAAATCATTAAGTTGGAATGTTCTTTTTTTTCTGACTGGAAAATTATTTTTCAAATTCGAAATGCAAATATTTCATTTTTCGTTAAAAATTTTTGGTTCAGTTGAAAGATCAACTATTTGGTTTGAAATTCACGTATTTTGTTAAAAATTCATATTTTCAAGTTGAAAATTCAACAATTCATGTATTTAGTTCAAAATTAATTTTTTTGTTGAAAATTAAATTTTTGGTTTGAAAACTCAACTTTTTTTACAGAAAATTCATCTTTTTGATTTGAAAACTAATCTCTAATACAAAATTTCCATGAAAAACACAAACATAGAATAACCAAAAATTATTTCAAAATTGTAAATCCTCTTTGAAATCTATTTCGATATTTCTGGTATTTTTCGACTTAAATTTTCAACCAGAAATTTCTTGAAAACGTGGTAGAAGTAGAAATTCCTTAAAAAAGAGGAAATGGGTGTGAAGTCTGTAAATTATTTTAAACAAAAATTACTGAAATTCAACCAAATATGTTGCATGTTCAACCAAATAGTTGAATTTTCAAGTCAAAAGGAAGAATTTTTTAAGAAACAATTCAATTTTCGACGCAAAAGGTTGATTTTCATCCAAGAAATATAAATTATTGATGAAAAATTACGTATTTTCCAAAATAGTTTAATTTTAAAAAAATAATTGAATTTTCAACAAAATACTTCAATTTTCAGAAAAAAAAAATTATTTTCAGCAAAATAGTTGAAATGTAAACCAAATATCATTTAAGGTGACTGATTTAATGAGTGAAAGTTACTTATTATACCATTCGAAAAAATTTATTTTTATTAAAATTCAACTTTTTTTGATGAAAATTCAACTATTTGATTGGAATTTCACGTTCTTTGTTGAAAATTCGTCTTTATTGGAAATGAATAAATATTCTTAGATGAAAATTCATATTCTTGGTGCAATTCTACTGTTCCCGATTAATTTTTTTTATTGTCAAATTTACTACTTGGTTAAAAGTTGAACTACTCAGATAAACATTTTTTTTTTGGTAAAAAAATTTTTTGTTTCAGATAAGAATTAAACTATTTGGTTTAAAACCTATGTATTTCGAATTTCAATGTTTTCGATTTACAACTGAAAACTTTTGTCGTGAAAATGTCAACTTTTTTTCATTTCAAATTGAAATTTTCTTTGGTTGAAATATCAAACATAAAATTTGTTGAGAATTCATACTTTTTTCTTGAAAATTTCGTTGAAAGTTCGAATTTTTTTCTGAAAATTCATTCATTAAAATTTTGTTTGCTTGTTGAAAATTCGTTTTTCTTTGCTTGAAAATTGAACTATTGTACGAATTTTTTAATAAGTTACAATTTATTTCCAACCAGTCAGTTTTGACTGATTTGTATAGACTTCTCGAAATATTTTTTTGTTGAGTGCATCATTTGAATTTTTTAAATGTTTAACAAAAAAACTATGTATTTATAAAATTCTATTCATAAAGCAAGCATCGTTTCATCATTCGAAATGCTGAAATTGATAAAGGATTTGAAGGACATTTTACATAACGCATTAAAATCTCAGTGATGAGTAGACCCGCAGAAAGGGAATCGTTTGACGTCAAAGGATTTGTAGGGTGTCGCCAAGGCTTGTAAAAAAGTAGAAAGAGAGAAAAAAATTAATCACGACATTGTCGAGAATTTTCAAACATCAATAATTCAAATCTGAATGTAATCGACAGTATTAGTGAAAAAGAAAAGATTATGAAAATAAATTATGAAGAATATTATGAACTTATAGAAAATGGAAATGAAAGAAAAAATACGTGATCATAATTTTTAAATTGAAATATTTTAATCATGAAAATTGATACATTTTATTTCAAATTCGAATTCTAATTCTAATTTTCTTATGGAAAATATTAAAATTCATAATATTTTAAATTGTGTATCAATATTTTAAATCTTCGTTTTCAAATTTATTTCTTTTACGATCTAAGTTATTGACAGTGCTTTTTGTATTATAGTGTTTATCATTTTTACGTCGCATAGTTTTGAAATATTTTATTCTTTTTAGGTTTCATTTTTCTAAAAATTCGATTACATCAGAATTAGCAATATCTCTAGATTTTGAACTAAAAAGGGGGAACAAAAAGATATTTTTTTTTTAAGACACTTGAATTTTCAAACCGGAAAATTTAATTTTTGACAAAACAGTTCATTTGAAATTGAGAGAGATAAATTTGTATCTAAGCAAGGTGATTTTTCTACCGTTCTTTCACCAAAAAAAGTTAAATTTTTTACTAAATAGCTGATTTTTTAATATACCAAGATGAATTTTCAACAATAAGATTAATTTTCTATCCAACAGACTACTTTTCCACTAAAAAAGAACCTTCAACATAATACATGAATTTTTAACTAAATAGTTCAATTTTGAACAAAAAGATGACTTTTTAACTAAAAATAGAGCAGTCAAATTTTTCGTAGAAAAGAAAAATGCCCAACAAAAGAAGAACGAATTATTAACCAATTATTCAACAAAAAAGTTGAATTTTTTACAAAATAGTCGAATCTTCAACCAAATAGGTGAGTTTTCAACAAACTAGATTGATTTTGTATCCAAATTTAGGAATTTTTAACACAATAGTTGAGTTTTCCAGCTAAAAAGTCGATTGTTTTAGAAAAAAGTTCGCTTTTATGCCGGAAAAGAACAATTTTCAACAAGAAAATCAAAAATAAAATAGCATTATTTTCAGATAAAAAATTGACTTTTAACAAAAAAATCTTTTATCACAATAGTTTTATTTTCAAATAAATAGCTCAATTTTTAACAAAAAAAATTAAATTTTCTACCGAAGTAGTTTAGTTTTCGATGAAAAATATAAATTTTACAAGAAAAATTTAATTCTTAACCTAATAGTTTAATTTCAGACCAAATTGTTGACATTGTAAGCGAAAAGACGAATTCTCTACAAAACAGCTGAATTAAAAAAAAAAAAAATATTTTAGATATAAATATTTATATTTTCGAACCGAAATGATGAATCTTTAGCCAAACAAAATATGATTAATATAGTTCAACTTTAATCCAAGTAGTTGATTTGTCAACCAAACAGGATGTATAATTAATCAATATTTAATTTTCTACCAAAAAGACGAATTTAAAAAAAAAAACACATGATTTCTCAAACAAAAAAATTAATTTATCAACAAAAACAGAATATTTTAAGCTTGATTAAGGAAAATTAATTATCAACAAAAAAAAACATTTTTGTAAAATAGTTGCATTTTTAATAGTAGAGATGAATTTTAAGCTAAAATAATGAATATTCGAAAAAAAAATTAATTTGGAAGAAATGAGGTTAACATTTAACAAAAGACTTGACTTCTCTACCAAAAAGTTTATTTTCTAACCATGAAGATTAATTTTCTACAAAAAACATAAATTTTCAAGAAAAACTTAATTTTCAATCAAATAGTTGAATTTTGTTATCATTAAAACAAAATAGTTGCATTTTTAGCAAAATAATTAAACTTTTGAGAAAATATTCTAATTTCTTACCAAATAGCTGAATTTTGAACTCAAAAAGATGATTTTTAAACCAAAAAATTAATTTAACTTTTATAACTTGTTGATAAAAATAAGTTTTTTTTTCAACTGAAAATTTAACTATTATATTTTTTGTTGTAAGCCCTTCGTTCTCAAACAAATAAAAGATAATACAGATTCCTATTACCGACGTATTACCGACCGTTTCAGAAGAGTATTCATTATTATTTTTTTAGTGGCAGAAAAGGTATGCTTGCCTCTTGTTTTATAAGTAACAAACAACATAACTTTGCTATCATTATAAAAATAATACTGATGACGTCATCAAATCGGAATCTTCTAGAAGGATCGATAACATGTCGGCAACAGGAATCTATATTCAGAACCGGCCCAACCTACCTATACCACGGTGATTTGATATTTTTATTTTCTTATAATTTAATTCGGAAACCCTACGAATTGTTCCTCTCATCGAGAAAATTACTTCTGATTTGTTTCGGAATTGAAAAAAAAATATTTAGAGGTCGCTCAAGGTCATTTTAGGGCAAAAATGACCATTCCTGATTGAATTGACGCTATTTACTGATTATTCATTTCTGGTGCGTATGAATTGTGTTCTTCACGATTCAATATTACGCTGAAATTTTTTTCAGCTTTTTAGAATAACATTCAAAGGTCGCTCAAGGGCATATTAGGGCAAAAATGGTCATTCTTAATTAAATTGACGCTATTTGTTGATTATTGATTCCTGAAGCGCATGAATTTTGTTCTTTACAAGTTAATATTGCACTCCGATTTCTTTCGGACTTTTTCAATGACATTCAACGGTGGCCCAAGGTCATTTTGTTAACAAACTGTCAATTAGATTAAATTTGCTCTAGTTCTTTTTTGAGAAACAGTCTCAATTTATTCATTCCGACGAAAAATGAGTCAAAAGGTTTATTAACTGCGTGTCATATCACTTGAAGGTCATTCAAGGTCATTTTGTGGAAAATAGTTTTTTCAACAAAATTTTCTTCTCCATGGTGGTTATTTTTTTTATGTTGCTTCAAATTAAAATTAGAAAACGTTAAAACAGTAGAATATCGCACCTTTATTAATATATGATCAAGTTTTGTTTTCAAATTGTAATTACGAAGAATTGATTATTATAAGTACAGAAGAAGGAGTAATGATTTAACTTTTAGAAAAGAAAGAAGGAAACTTAGTAGGCGATAAACTACCATCTAGTATGCAAGTGTTCGCACTGTTTTTCCATTATCACAATTCACAAAAAAATAATTATTTGCGAAATGACCTTGAATGTCCTTCAAATAATAGGACAAGCATTCATCAAGCAACTTGACTAATTTTTTGTGTGTGCAGAAATGAATAAATTGAGACTACTTCTCTATAGAAAACAAACGATAGCAAGTTTCATTGAATCAACATTTTATTAAGAAAATGACCTTGAGCGACCCTGGAATGTCATTGTAAAAGTCTGAAAGAAATCTGAGTGCAATATTGAATTATGAAGAGCCAAATTCATATGCATCAGAAATTACTAATCAATAAATAGCGACAATATAATTAAGAATTGCCATTTTTGCCCTAAAATAACCTTGATCAACCTTTGAAGGTTACTGTAAAAATTCGAAAAAAAATCTGAGTGCAATTTCGAATTGTCAAAAACACAATTCATACGTGCCAGAAATAAATAATCAATGAATAGCGTAAATATAATTAGGAATGAGCATTTTTTGCTTAATATAACCTTGAGCGACCTCCAAATAATTTTTAAAATTCTGAAACAAATCAGAGGTTATTCTATCCGCAAAAGGAACAATTTTCCGGGGTGCCAAGTTGAATTGAAAAAAGTTGCCAAAAAAATCACCCTAATCTATACTAATAATTTGTTTCGAAAAAGTAGAATTGTGAGTATAAATAAATCTTTATAACAATAGATCGCGCGGAAAATTGAAGGAAATTTTGTGGTATAAAAGGAAATTGAAGGAAGCTTCGATTTGTCTCAGTTGTAAAAAAAATGACGCAGAAACACAAGTAAAGTGAAGTAAAGCATTTGAGATGACTGAGAATAGAATTGCTCGAGAGTGTTCGCAGTTTGCATTGTGTCGAGTTGGACTTGGACAGAGAACTTAGAAGCATGCAAAGAGCAGGGTGGAAAATATTTAGACATCCACGGAGGGATGAATAAGACTAAATTGTATCCACAATGCTGTCTCTGAGGCAGAGGCGGTCTGAATAGCCTTAATAAACTCGCTGAATCCTCGGAAATATTTCAAGCCGAAGGAGTACGAGTAGCTACCAAATGCGGCGAAAACTCTACCCTCTACCCTCTACCCTCAACCCTCTACTACTACCACTTTCCTTACTACTTCTTCTATCTTGTCGTATTTTCCATTTCCGATCTACTAAGCTTACAGACTCAAAACATCAATTTTCAAAAATATTTTCTTCCCGCAACTTCACACTCTTTTCCCGAAAAAAAATCAATAGGAAATGTTGATTTTGTTAAGATGAAAAATTCGGAGAATGAAAAAAAGGGTTGTCCATTTGGGTGATTTTTTTTGGTTTCCTTTTCATTCAACTTGACACCCCTACAAATTGTTCCTTTTGTCCAGAAAATGACTTCTGATTCGTTTCAGAATTTAAAAAAAAATATGTAGAGGTCACTCAAGGTCATTTTAGGGCAAAAATGCTCTTTGCTCATTATATTGACGCTATTCATTAAATATTCATTTCAGGCGCATATGAATTGTGTTCTTTACAATTTAATATTGCACTCAGTTTTTTCAGAATTCTACAACGACATTCAAAGGTCGCTCAAAGGTCATTTTTTTTTTTTTTAATTTTGATCCCATAAACATTTTATCTAGTTTTTTTCTATAGAGAAGCAGTGTAAATTTATTTATTTTAGCAAAAAAAGTCAAATTGTTTGATCAATATTTGTTATATTACTTGAAGGACAATCGAGGTCATCTTAGAAAAAAATGGCTATTCTCAATTAAACTGACGCTATTTATTAATTATTCATTCCTGAGGCTCACTAATCTTCTTCTTTACAAGTCAATATTGCACTCAGATTTTTTTCAGACTTTGACAGTCACATTCGAAGGTGGCTGAAGGTCATTTGTGGGGAAAAATCCTCTTTCCTCATTGAATTGACGCTATTCATTGAATATTCATTTCTGGCGCATATGAATTGTGTGCTTTGAAGTTCAATATCAAACTCTGATTTTTTTTTAATTTTTACAATGACATTCAAAGGTGGCTCAAGGTCATTTTGGTCATAAAATTTCTATCTAATGCAAATTTTATCTGGTTTTTTTCCATAGAGAAGCAGTGTCAATTTATTTATTTCAGCAAAAAAAAGTCGAATTATTTGATAAATGTTTTTTATATTATTCGAAGGGCAATCAAGGTCATCTTCGAAAAAATGGCTATTCTTAACTAAATTGACGCTATTTATTAATTATTCATTCCTGAGGCGTATGAATCTTCTTCTTTACAAATCAATATTGCACTACGATTTTTTCTAGATTTTTACAACGACATTCAAAGGTCGCTCAAGGTCATTTTTTTAATGAAATTTAGATCCAATGGAAATTTTATCTACTTTTTTTCTATAGAGAAGCAGTTTCAATTTATTTATTGCAGCAAAAAAAAAGTCGAATTGTTTAATGAATATTTGTTATATTATTTAAAGGACCATCAAGGTCATCTTTGAAAAAATGTCTATTCTTAATTAAACTGACGCATTTTATTGATTATTCATTCCTGAGGCTTACTAATCTTCTTCTTTACAAGTCAATATTGCACTCAGATTTTTTTCAGACTTTGACAGTCACAGTCGAAGGTGGCTCAAGGTCATTTTTGGGGAAAAATCCTCTTTCCTCATTAAATTTACGCTATCCATTGAATATTCATTTCTGGCGCATATGAATTGTGTTCTTTAAAATTCAATATCGCACTATGATTTTTTTCAGATTTTTACAATGACATTCAAAGGTGGCTCAAGGTCATTTTCTTGATAAAATTTTGATCCAATGCCAATTTTATCTAGTTTTTTTCCATAGAGAAGCAGTGTCATTTTATTTATTTCGGCAACAAAAAGTCGAATTGTTTGATAAATGTTTGTTATATTATTTGAAGGGCAATCAAGGTCATCTTCGAAAAAATGGCTATTCTTAACTAAATTGACGCTATTCATTAATCATTCATTCCTAAGGCTCATGAATCTTCTTATTTACAAGTCAATATTGCACTACGATTTTTTCTAGATTTTTACAACGACATCCAAAGGTCGCTCAAGGTCATTTTTTAATAAAATTTTGATCCAATGAAAATTTTATCTACTTTTTTTCTATAGAGAAGCAGTGTCAATTTATTTATTTCGGCAAAAAAAATTCGAATTATTCGATAAATGTTTGTTATATTATTTGAAGGGCAATCGAGGTCATCTTAGAAAAAGATGGCTATTCTTAATTAAACTGACGCTATTTATTGATTATTGATTCCTGAGGCTTATGAATCTTGTTCTGTACAAGTCAATATTGCACTCAGATTTTTTCCAGACTTTGACAGTCACGTTTGAAGGTGCCTCAAGGTCATTTTTGGGGAAAAATGTTCTTTCCTCGTTAAATTGACGCTATTCGTTGAATATTCATTTCTGGCGCATATGAATTGTGTTCTTTACCATTTAATATTGCACTCAGTTTTTTTCAGAATTCTACAACGGCATTCAAAGGTCGCTCAAGGTCATTTTCCTAATAAAATGTTGATCCATTGAAAATGTTATCTAGTTATTTTCTACAGAGAAGCAGTGTCAATTTATTCATTAAAGCAAAAAAAGTTGAATTGTTTGGTCAATATTTGTTATATTATTTGAAGGACAATCAAGGTCATCTTAGAAAAAAATGGCTATTCTTGATTAAACTGACGCTATTTATTAATTATTCATTCCTGAGGCGTATGAATCTTCTTCTTTACAAGTCAATATTGCTCTCAGATTTTTTCCAGACTTTGACAGTCACATTCGAAGGTGGCTCAAGGTCATTTTCTTAATAAAATGTTGATCTAATGAAAATTTTATCTAGTTTTTTTTCTATAGAGAAGCAGTGTCAATTTATTCATTTCGGCAAAGAAAAGTCGAATTGTTTGATGAATATTTGTTGTATTACTTGAAGGACAATCAAGGTCATCTTAGAAAAAAATGGCTATTCTTAATTAAACTGACGCTATTTATTGATTATTTATTCCTGAAGCTTATGAATCTTGTTCTTTACAAGCCAATATTGCACTTTGATCTTTTCTAGATTTTTACAACGACATTCAAAGGTCGCTCAAGGTCATTTTCTTAATAAAATGTTGATCCAATGCAAATTTTATCTACTTTTTTTCTATAGAGAAGCAGTGTCAATTTTTTCATTTCAGCAAAAAAAGTCGAATTGTTTGATCAATATTTGTTATATTACTTGAAGGGCAATCGAGGTCATCTTAGAAAAAGATGGCTATTCTTAATTAAACTGACGCTATTTATTGATTATTCATTCCTGAGGCTTATGAATCTTGTTCTGTACAAGTCAATATTGCACTCAGATTTTTTCCAGACTTTGGCAGTCACATTTGAAGGTGGCTCAAGGTCATTTTTGGGGAAAAATGTTCTTTCCTCATTAAATTGATGCTATTCTTTGAATATTCATTTCTGGCGCATATGAATTGTGTTCTTTAAAATTCAATATCGCACTACGATTTTTTTCAGATTTTTACAATGACATTCAAAGGTGGCTCAAGGTCATTTTCTTAATAAAATGTTGATCCAATGCCAATTTTATCTAGTTTTTTTCCATAGAGAAGCAGTGTCAATTTATTTATTTCGGCAAAAAAAAGTCGAATTATTTGATAAATGTTTGTTATATTATTCGAAGGGCAATCAAGGTCATCTTAGAAAAAAATGGCTATTCTTAACTAAATTGACGCTGTTTATTAATTATTCATTCCTGAGGCGTATGAGTCTTCTTCTTTACAAGTCAATATTGCTCTCAGATTTTTTCCAGACTTTAACAGTCACATTCGAAGGTGGCTCAAGGTCATTTTTTAATAAAATGTTGATTCAATTAAATTTTCCCTAGTTCTTTTTTAAGAAAAAGTGTTTACTCAATTACTTAATATATTACATATTACTATTCATTACTTCATATCATTATTTACTTCATATTACTTCAAGGACATTCAATGTCATTTTGCGAAAAGTGGTGATTCAAAAATGTTTTCTTCTTCATGGTAGTTATTTTTTTAAATTTTTTCTTTAAATTAAAAATAGAAAACTTTAAAAACAGTAGGATAACGCAGCTTCAATAATGTATGATCTACTTTCGTTGTTAAATTGTAATTACGAAGAATTAATTATCATAAATGCAGAAGAAGGAGAAGTGATTTAATTTTTAGGAAAGAAAGCGGAAAACTTAGTATGCGATTAACAACTATCTAATATGCATGTGTTAGCACTGTTTTTTTATTATCACAGTTGAAAAAAGCTAATTTTTCACAAAATGACCTTGAATGTCCTTCAAATGATATATCAAACATTTATCGAACAATTCGATTTTTGTTGCGGAAATAAATCAATTGACACTGCTTCTCTATAGAAAAAAAACTAGAGAAATTTTCTTTGAATCAACATTTTATTGAGAAAATTACCTTGAGCCACCTTTGCATGTCGTTGTAAAAATTAAAAAAAAAGAGTGCAATACGAGATTGGAAATGAATCAATTATTTGAGCAATTTATCATTGTTTTTAGCAATTTTTTCTTAGAATAAGGGTTTGTAAGCCGCGGGTTTTCCAAATTTTTCAACTTAGTTTCAACTTTTCCGTTACAATGAAAAAATAATCAATTGAATTCCGTAGGAATAATTATTTAAACAATTTATTATTGTTCCAAATAGTGTTCTCTTTGAATATTGCTAGAAAATTGCGATGTTTTTTAAAGCATTCTACTTTCGTCCACTTTTCACTTAGAGCGAGGTAAAAATTCATGCAATTTAACAAAAACAACTGTTTAGAAAAATATTATTGTTTATGACTAACATTCAGCTATTTTGTCGATTTTTTTTTCATCAATTCTCTTAACGAATAATTTAACTATTTCATTTCTGTTTTAAAATTTCACCTTTTTTAGTAGGATATTTATTGATTTTGTTGAAAATTCGTCTCTTCCGTTAAAAACTTAATCTTCTTCGTTTAAATTTTATTTTTTTCTGAAAATTAAACTAATAGGTGGAAGGTTAATCTAATTTGTGAATGATTTAACAATTTTGTTAAACAGTTATTTTTCAAAATGAAAATTCAACATTTTTGTTGATATTTTGTGTTTTTTTTTGTTTGAAAATTCAACATATTATTCTCGCTTTGGTTTAAACTTGCAGTACATTGACAAAAATTAATTTTTTATAGAAAATGCATTTTTTGAATAAATATTTATATACTCTATTTTTACATGGAAATTGATCCTCTTTAGTTGAAAATTCCACTACTTGGTTGAAAGTTGAACCACTTTGTTGAATATTAATTTTTCTGGATGAAGATTCTTGATTTTAGTCGAAAATGGTTTGGTTGAAACTTAATTTTTTTGTTTGAAAATTCGGTTTTGATAGTGAAAATTTCTCTCTTTCATTTTTGGTGAAAATTTGTATTTCGGAGATGAAAATTCATATATTTTATTTGAAATAAATTCATCTATCTATCAAAGAATAGATGTTTTTGTGCTTAAAAATTTATTTTTTTACTGAAAACTTAATAATTCCATTTAAAAATTCGTCATTTTAGTTGAAGATTGATCTCATTGATGGAATATCCAACCATTTTTATTTGAAGCTTCATTCTTTTTTATTGAAAAATCTACTATAATAGATTTGTATATATATATTTCTGGAGAATTTATCCTCATTAGTTAAAAATTATCTTATTTTGTAGAAAAGTCGTATCTTTTGGTAGAAAATTAATCTTATTGGTTCTTTGGTTGAAAATCTATTTTTCGTTCGAAAATTCATCATTTCAGTTAGAAATGCATCTCTGTGGTTGAAAATTTAACTATTTGGTTAAAAAGTCGTTTTTTGGAAATAAAATTAATTTTCCAAATACAAATTTAATTATTTCAGTTAAAAATTATTATTTCAGTTGAAAATATATTTCTTCGGTAGAAATTTCATCTTTTTGTTTTAAAATCAAACTACTGTTATAGAATGTTCATAAATTTCGGTCAAAAATATACTATTATGTTCTTGGTTTATAATTTCCCTTGCTTCATTGAAAATTTTATTATTCAATTGAAAATTCAATTCCTTTGTTGAAATTTAACATTTTTGTTAAAAAATCATTCTTTTTTGTTGAAAATGCAATTTTTTTATTGAAAAAGCGTACTTTGGGATTGAAAATTCAACTATTTTAGTAACAAGATTTAACTTTTTGCTTGAAAGTTAACTTGTTTGTTTAATGCTTATATTTTTGGATACAAAAGGTAACTGCTTTGTAGAAAATTTGCCCTTTTGGCTTGAAAATTTCACAACTTCTCATGTTTGAAAATTCATCTCTTATGGCAGAAATTTCATATTTTTTGGTTCAAAATGCAACTATTAGGTTGAAAATTTATCTCTATGGTTATACATTTAACTGGTTGGTTGAAAATTAGTTTTTTTTCTTTA
>CAKNXH010053104.1:0-50110 GCA_932178445.1 Andricus quercusramuli
TTTTTTTTTTTTTTAATATTACATTCATTTCATGAAAAATAAGAAATACTACCATTTTTTCAATTTAAGTTTAGGCTATCGAAACCCTTACTTAAGGTCGCGAGCCAACCTGTTCTCATACTGATTTTCTTCCAAATCACTATATATTTACTAGTGTATACAGTTATACATATACTATATAAACTATGAAGTAGAGACATGTCGCGATCTACTGAACACAAGCTCAATGTGAAAAGGAAATTATTTTGCCTTCACCGATTTTTTTAAAGTTGTAGCGACTCGCTCCGGCTTACGGTAACTATCTACTAATGCATTGAAAGCCATAATACCCCAGGTTGAAATTTTAGTATCACCCCCGTACTGGCGAAAGCCCTAACGATAACTAAGTTCTGTACTAATATAGTATTGGTACTGGCCTGGTACCAAGCTTGTTCTGTGAAGGGTACTCCTGGGACCAGTGTTGCAGGGACCAAATACTGTCTCAGTAGAATAATATATACTGGCCCAGTACTGTTTATACCACAGGCTTGAAACAGTGCCAGTTTTTCGCCAGTAGTGTTCCAGTCAAGAACCTACTTTATTATCAGGGGGTTTTCCAGTACCTGAGTAGTACCGTAAATCGTCTGGCGCAGTACACTACCAGTAGTGAATTTCCACCTGGGAAATGAATAATGTCCTAAATAATCCTGAAAACATTGCCATCCTGAAACCATAACTGCTTATCATCACTAGATGTTAAATCACAAAAGAAAAAAACTGATAAATAACAGTTGAGATGATTGATAAAAAACTAGGTTAACAAGATTTTATTAACAATCTCTCAGAAACGTCATTACTATTTCTCGCGTCGTTCGTGAGAACGCAATAAAAAGAAATATCGCCCTACTTTACACATAGTAATAACACTATATATTTTGATAGACCTTTCGAATTGAGGTAAATATCTTTTTAAACTTTAATTTAAAGATCGTATCCTCCTGAAATTTCGTACTGCCAGCACTGGCGAGACTCAAGCGAACTTGGAGGGGGAGATCAATAGCAAACCTCTTCACCCTTCAGCGTCCCTCCAATATCATTCCCAGTTCCCTCCCTCGTGTATCTCCACCATTCTCTCCTTCCTCTCCTCTACAACCCCTTCCATTTCCCTCTCTTCTTTTCAACAGCGTTCGTTTACGCACGCACATGCACGGTGCACCTTATCACGCTTCGTGAGATCTCGTGACCATTCGCTTACAGATTCCGAGCAAACTTATTACGGATGATCTTACCAATGCGATGTCACACACGTCGACAAGCATTGGCAGGAACCTGTCAGTGAGCTATACACACCACCTTATAAGGCGAGAAAAAGCAATATATAAGGTTTTCAATATCAATCTCAAAACTTTTTAAAGTCTCATCAAAATATCTGAAACTCTGTCCTCTTCATTATAGCTTCCCTTAATAGGGTTTTCATGTTTTCTGCCTCGCACAGAAAAAATGGGGGTTTTATTAGAAACAAAAATTATGAATTTTTCTAGAAGAACCCGCAGAGTATGAGTTCTCATAGAGACTTTCTGTACAGAACTCATTTCCTGCCTCGACACACTACGACGATTTTACAAGTTAATTATGCACCTTTTACTGTATAATATAGATTAAATAATATTGCACATGGAAGCATTTAATAAAGAAACTAAAATTATAGCGATTAGTCATTCTTCAAAGGTAGATAACGCACATATGTGACAGTTTTTAAAGTTATGTTGAAAATCCGATGTTTTCAATTGCGCATGCACCGAAAAGTCCGAGCCTCTTTAACATTATATAATATACACTTGCAATATTACGATAATATTGCATTATTTCAAGAAGTCAGGTATTTATATCATTCAGTTTAATCTGATTTAGAGAAATAAAAAAATAAACTTTTGTTAGTATTTATCTGTATGATTATTTATAGTATTCATTTATTTTAAATAGGTCCGCGCTTTTCAGTACATACGCAGTTGAAAACGTCGGCATCAGTAACTGGCCATCTATCGGATATCAGCAAACTAAAAAGAAACCCTCAAAAAGAGTTCTATTAAGAGTCTTAGTTCTGAAGGATGCTAACGTTTACTTGAGCCGCAGAATTACCGAGTCCCCATTTTTTTCTGCGCAACTTTCACTAATTCATTTTACACTGCCTCAAATCTATTTTGCCAAATTGAGAAAAAGATACATACTCTAAAATTTTGAGAAAAATCGGTTAAAAGTATTATGAGCCTGGATTCCCCTAAAGTTACACCCGTTTAATAAACATGAAGGAAAACATTTTTCGAAAATGTATGTTTCCACTTATGAAAATATATAATTTCGGAGGAGAAAAAGTTTATTACATAGCCTACACAGCACATTTACCGAAAAAGAGAACTATGAACAAATCATATTAATTTATATTAATATCAGCGTCAGAAAATTCAAAACAAAGTCTGTCCTATGTTTTGACCTATACTGAAACCTAGGTTAAAACTAGCGTTGGGCCTTGCGCTCGTCTCAGAATACGGGGTATTTGAGAAGTACACCCAACTCCCGGACTCAGTCGTGTATATTGCGCAATATTATGCATTCCAATTGAAAATGGTTCAGGTGGCCCTGACTGTTTAGGTTTGGATCTCCCCGACTTGTGGAAAAGGCCATTCACAGGCAACCCCTGAAACTGCACTGCAATCGAGAGTTCAGTGGATTCAGGAACTTAGAAGTGCTGAAAAGTCTTGAGAGTCTGGACGACAAGAGGACTTCTCATACTGTGATTTTTTTCACAACTAGGAAATAAACTCTTAATCCATGAGTAAGCTTACCTGTTCCAAATCATGATTTAGTCGCTGACTAGTATTACGGAATTTCCCATAAAACTGATCGGTCGAGTTAAGCGCTAGGACAAGTATCAAGCAATTTTCCGTAGCGTTATCCGTAATACAGCTGAAAAAGTGGTTAGTCTATCGGAAAATTCCGTATTGGTAGACAGTTCGAAACATTTGATTCGTAACTTTGACGCTGAATATATTGTTAAAAAAATGCATTATAGTAGCTATCAAATTAATATATAAAATCAAATAATAGATCTATTTAAGAATAATTAAAAGTAATAAAATTGTAAGAACAGGTTAATTAAAGTACGTGTATGTTTACCGTTGAGATTACAATTTCTTATAGTAAAACCAATATTTCCTACGTACAGCTCATATGGTTGCAAATGGAAAAGATCCTCTCCTGAAAATGGTCAGGAATCACGACCTGATTATTAACGGAGCGTTCGTTACTTTACAAAGCCGTGGAGCAGGCGGCCGAGACCCTTGGCCTGGATCTGAACATCAGAAGTGAGGAAAGTGCATTACTCCATCTAAAAGCCTCACTTCTAAAAGCCCGGGTGAAGAAAGTAGAGATCAGCAACTTCCTCGAACAGCTCCTCGACAAGAAACTTGTGCAAAAATGTAAAAAATCAGTTCTTGTTGACGAAGCTAACGTTTGTCTCCCTCAAATGATCCGGACCTAATTCAGGCACAGAAGGTTTTGTTTTCGCGTGCCAGGACGATTTCATTTCCACCTTAGTATGCCGTAACCGCATTTTACACCAAGAAGTTCCTAGCGATGGTTGCAGAGCGTCTTATGTACATTCTGAGTACCTAGGACACGTACTACCGGGTGTTCTATCCACGCGGGAAACACGTATATATCCAGAGATACAATGCGGCCCTTATAGTGCTTTACTACTATCCTTTTCATTCTTACGGGTTTGGCCTCGATTCTGCTCTGCCGAACGCTCTAAGAGAGATAGAGTCAATTGTCTAAAATGAGAAGTGCTAGATTTACTAGAACTACGAGTTTTGGACTGTAGTTTTCATTGTGGACTCGAGGCATGATATCGTTCTCCTTGACTTCGAGAAACGAATTATGCTCCTGATCGCATTCTCGGCTCCGGCCAACAACATCACAGACAAGGAGAAGGAAAAAGAAGAGAGGTATCAAGAATGAAATTAAATAAGGGAGCTTTTGCGACGGTACCCAGAATATTCTGTTCAAAATGATTGTTCTTGTAATCGGTGCCCTCGGAGGTGTGAAGCCATCACTGGTTCGTAACCTCGAGGCTATACCCGCGTCCCAAAAACTTGCCAAGGCACTTGCGGGATCTATCAAGAGAGCTCACATTCTAAGGTCGCTCCGTATCCGGAAGAAAAACTAGGGTTTCGCCAATCCGTCATTATGATTCCGTGGTGCCCTGTGGCCATCCATCTCACGGTTGTAAGACGTGTCCTAATGTTGTCCTAATGTGTTCTAATGGGACCCACTGCCATTTTACAAGGGTGACAGTCGCTCCCATCGGGGCCCTGCGGTGGTTGTTTAAACTATTATATGTATTATAACTGTAATATTAGTAATAAGCTTATTACATTCAATACAATCTATTACAAAAATTATATCACAATACTTTACAACTGTGATATTTAAAAAAATCATAAAATCAAGAATAATCGCTGAGTATTCATAAAAAAATTTACTCGTGCAATGTCAAATTCCATCGATTTAATTCTATATCTAATGGAACCTGATGCTGCACCTCATAACAACTGAAGGTTAACGATTAATCTCGGACTTTTTTAGCTTCCCAAAAATTTCTGTGGCACGAGTAAATATTTTTTATGAATGCCCAGCAATTACATATTATTGAATCGTGCTATTCGTTTAGATTTGAGGAGTATAGGATTTACTTTTGATTTTAGGAATTTTCTACATTTTTCGGAACACCTTTCTAGATTTGACAAAGAATTGAACTCAAGATTTCAAAATGTTAATTTTGCCAAAAAAGCTGTTGACTTTGCTGCTAAACATTATTGAGTCGTTCATCAAACAAATTTTTGTCTAAGCGGATTCAACGCGGAATTTTCTAATCTTTCAAGCGATTTTGATTAAAAAGTCGTAGATTGAGTTTCTGCACACTCTTATTGAAGTGAAGTATTAATTTTTAAGCGGACAAATGAACACAGTGAATTCCAGAGATATTTTTAAAATAAAAACGGTTTATTATAAAAAGGAATACAAATGATCTGATGGTAATTATATGCCTATATCACATATTGGGGAAGCCTGATATTTTTACTCCACTACCCATGGACTCGGTTGCAATCAAGTGCATGATGGGGGGACCTACAACTTAAGGTGGTGTTCAAACCACCAGAACATCCATAAAAGTAAATAGCACCTTCTAATGACACAGAAGGCTGCAGAAGCGTGCAGGCTTTCCCTAAGGGAGGGTCATAGAAATTCCGTGTTCCTTGATCTCCATGATGCAGTCAAGAGCGTATTGACGGGGGATGAAATCCTTTGCATGACATCTGATAAAATGCTGGAAGAATACTCGTACATGAAGCTATTTAAGGCGATGTTCCCAAAAAGAGAAGATTGACACGATGAACAGAGAAAAGCAATTTATTTAAAACGGGAGGATTCGTCTAGTATACATAAGGCTCTATAAAAACTGCATCGCTCTGGAGCTAGAGTATTTGGGATGAAACTTAGTGCTGAAATAACAATCGAACTGGACAAGTTGCCTGTCGTAATTCAAGCTGAAAATGTGGCAATTAGGGCCTACCTAGAGGAGATTCGTAAACGTGGGTTTGTTAATTACCACATTTACATATGCTCTGACAGCCAAGTTGCTCTGACAGCTCTCCAATCAGAGGAGTTTACATTCACAGTTATTTGGAGTTGCCTGCAAGAACTTCTCGAAGTGTCCGGTAAAAACAGGGTCAACTTGATTTAGGTTCCAGGACCCGAGAACATCGAAGGCAACGAGAAAGCTGATATGCTTGCCGAAAGTGGAACTACAAAAGCCTTCCACGGACTTGAACCATAAAAGCGGAGTCTCGTATGCTTCAGCTAAGCATGCTATTTAAAAGTGGCTCTTGGAAGAACACACGAGGTATTGGAAGATAGCTAAAGGAATGATACACCCTAAAAAATTCATCAAAGAACCATGCTTAAGAAAGTCTAAAAAAATCCTAAACTTAGAAAAAAAGAATGTGAAAATTGTGGTAGAAATACTCATATTCATTTAAATATTCGATAATGGCAGAAATATTACTTTCTTTTGTCATACATAAAGGTATTATTACGTTATCAGGTTCCTAAAAACGAAAAGAACAATTTTTTCGCTTTTATATTAAATATTTATTTTGAAACGAGGTATAGGAGGACCTATAAAATCACATCTAAAAATAGGAATTAGATATAAATACCTTTTCAATAAATACATCTATATGAATCACAAAGATAATAATAGTAGTGTCACACACACACACACACATATATATATATACTAGGTTTTGGTTTTGGTTCCTTGGGAATCGAACCGAAGGGCCTATGACAAAGCCACAAAACAAAGCCACAAGACAAAGCGGATAGAGGGTCCCTGTACCAAGGGTTTCTGCTGAATATGGTTACAATAATTAATAAGCAGACGCGGACAATTGTCCAAGGATGGACGCGAAGAAATAACCCCTAAGCGAAGGCGTAACAACCGTGCCGAAAGCTGAATGGCGCCTGGGTGAAGTGTCTCAAACGGTGATTCTGGGATACCGGGCGATCTCTCAGAGTATACAATCTCATCCTTGCATGCGGGGCTCTACAAGGATGGACGAAGCCTTTTCCCTAGCTGCTCGTGGGAACAACAATGACAACATCAAACATAGTTGTAGTAAATGCGGTTCAAAAAAATCGAACGCGCAAGGCTCCCGACAATGAGTCGGACAACAATGCCGACTACCCTAGAGTTGGGGGAGCCAATCAAGATAGAGTCAATGCGATTGACCAGCAGAATCTCATTACTTTTTAGTGGATAGATCGACTTAGGTACGACCTGCTAGAGTCCTATGACGCCAGTATGGCCCCTGAACGAAAAGGTTATATGGAGCGACTGCATACTCTGCGGTGCGAGAAACACCCAGAGCTCTCGGATTTTTCGCAGAATCGTCTGCGAAACCGTGCCGAAGACATCCGGAAATGGGGTTATATAAGCGGAGCGCCTACTCAACCGCAGCCAGGACAAGCCGCCAACAGAGAAAGAGAGGCGACACTCTGATCAACCTCGAACAGGCATCCAATAGAGGAAGAACGATGCTTCAGGACCAGGAGAAACATCAACATTCAGGTTTCTCCCAAGACCAAAGATCTGGCTGAACTGGATGACGAGCTTCGTGGAGATTTTTCCGAAGAACCCGACCTCTGGACTATCAATTGTGGCGTGTACAATGCAGCGAGAGCTTTGGCAGATGCAAACCGTAGAATAGAACCAACGCAACGGTTGATCATAAGACCAAAAGACGAATGCATCAACTCAGCACAAAGATAGGCTGGGAAAGACAGTACGCGTCCCGCATTCAGTGTGTAATTGACTACATAACATATGGCAGAACTTTCACTGTCAAGGTTCGACAGTTCGCGCGCGAACTGCGGATCCATCACCACACAATAAACAAGTCAAGTTGCTGACCATCAGGCAGAATATTGTTGACAGAATACGAGTACTATCTAACGGTAGGAGAAGTCTAGAGCGGAGAGAGGTGGGTCCGAGAAAATCAACAGTTTTTATCTGACCCATCTAAACTCTTCTAAGACCCTCCAATTACTGTCGACCATCCGCCCAAACCAGAGGAGGTCGAAACATTCTGGAGAGAAGTCTACGAAGCCCAACATCCACTTAAAGAAGGCTCAAAGAACATAAATAGCTTCAAGGAGCTGTGCAATGCCCTCATAGCACCTGAGGAGGAATGCCCACCAATCACTACCGAGGAGGTGAAAAACGTAATAAGAGGCATGAAGAACTATTCCGCTCCGGGACCAGATGGTCTCAAGACCTTCTGCTGGAAGACGTTTCCTTCAACCCACTAGAATCTGACCCGAATTTCCACCTCATATCTAAAGTCGGAAGAGCCTATTCCGTAGTGGTTAGTGGAAGGGCGCACAGTGCTCCTGCCGAAGACGGGCAACTTAGCTGACCCTAAGAATTATAGGCCAATAACTTATCTGAACACACTGTATAAGATCTTTACAGCTATCCTGAATGATAGGATTGTTCGAACAATTGGACCTGTGGGGCGAGAGATGTATGAACAACGCGGCTCGAAGAAAGCTTTCGATTCTACCTCCCACAGACTTATCATATGTCTGTTGGAAAGCTCAAAGGTTCATCCTCAGAGAGGTGTGTTTCAGGGCGACAGCATGAGCCCTCTCCTCTTTTGCCTCACAATATTGCCACTATCTCTCGCACTTCGCCATTCCGAAGGGTACCTCTCCTAGAAATAAAGAGAAACTACATCTAGCTCTAAAAATTGTCAAAGAGTACACTCGAGAGATTTGAATGGAGTTCGGGTTAGAGAAATGCGCCAAGGTTCATTTGAAGAAAGGAAAACTTAATGGCATCTCCGAAGATCCTGAGCTCGTTGACCGAAGCGCTATACGACACCTTTACGCTGCAGAGACCTATACATACCTGGGCGTACTATAGAACAGCATTCAGGACGTGACATCTATAAAGGATATTCTCGGATGCAGATACAAACGTCTCATTCGACGGATATGTTCTTCCGAACTGTCGGCGAGGAACAAAGTATCTGCAACGAACATGCTTGCCATCCAAGTAGTAATCTATTCATTTGGAGTAGTTTCATGGATCAAGGACGAGCTCAGATCCCTCGACATCGGGTCCCGAAAGGTTATGCACATGAACAAAAGCATGCACCTTAAGTCTTTTGTTCCACGACTTTACATCTCACGCCGTCAAGGAGGTCATGGAATATTGAATCTTGAATGTCTTCACAACAGGATTATTCTGGGTACAGCTCACATAGTCGCAAATGGACAAGACCCTCTTCTTAAAATGGCCAGGAAACACGAAAAAGTGGGCAAAGGGGCGTTTCCGTACAAAGCAGCGGAGGAGGCTGCTGAAACACTCGGCCTTGACTTAAATATCAGGGGTGAGCAAAATGCATCAAATCTTATCCATTTTAAATGCTCACTCTTGAAGGCCCTGATCATCAAAGCACAGGAGAAAAACTTCCGCGAACAACTCCTCGACAAGAGGATGCATGGCATCTTCCACAGAAATGTGGAAGATCAGTTGATGTCGTATGAGCTAACGTTTGCTTTCCTTAGATCACCCGGATTGATGCGGGAACGACCTACATCCAAAGGCACAATGCGACACTAAGAGTGCTTTATTATCATCTCTGTCACTCTTACAGCATTAGCCCAAATACCTCTCCGCTAAACGCTCCTAAAGAAATAGAGTCAATTGTCGAAAATGAGAAGTGCCGCATACACTGGAACTTCATATTCTCGACAATTGTTTCTGTTGCACACTCGAGGTCTGACATAGTTCTCCTTGGCTTCGAGAAACGAACCATGTTCATTATCGAATTTTCGGCACCAGCTGACAAAAACATCGCAGCCAAAGAGAAAGAAAAGAAAGAGAGGTATAGAGACCTTATAAGTCAGTTGCGACGGTTATACCCGGAATATTCTGTTGAGCTAATCGTCTGGATCATTAGCGCTCTTGGGGGTGCCAAGGTTTCACTGGTTAATAGGAATTTAGTGAATATTACAACGAAAAATAACCACATTTACGATTTTCCTTGACAAGACACAATTTGAAAATTTGAAAAAGTAGAAATTATTCAATTTCGGGAAAATGGTTTGTTCAGAAACTTCAAACTTCAAATTATGCACGTTAAATCATAAATATAGCCATTTACTAACAAATGAACAATTCTCCTTTAATTCAAAGTTGATAATTTCTTGTAATTTTTATTATTAATAATTATTAATTCATTATTTAATTAATATAAATGATTTTTCATGATTTTTTTATTTCATGATTATTTAATTCATTACGTCTGCTTTTATTATTGACAATTTTTAATATTATGATGATAATTATATTTGACCAAATTTTAAAATAAAAATACAATGTTTACTTTCGAAACCTGTGAAAATATGACCTTAAATTTAAAAACTTTATAAATGCATGACACGAAATCTTTATTATTATGTTGTCGAAGTATATTTCATTAACTAAATACAAATAAAATGTCAGATAGTCAGGCATTTATAAGATTGTTTGAGTATTTTTCTGAATGCCTAAATCGCCAGGCACTAGGACGCCACGTTATGGATTTTTTCCATGAAAAAGTGTAAAGAAGTAAGTTATGCAGTGATAACTTTCGAAAAAGTTATCGAATCGGATTCTTACCATACGTTCTAAAGAGATGTCTTTAAATTCTGAGATTTAGCTTATTCTTTTCTTTTTTTTACTGACGATCCTCTGTTATAAAAAATCACAATGATTTTTAATCCTGTTTTCCCTTGTAGCTTGGCAGTCACGTAAATTATATATTTTTATCATTTTAAAAACCAAACGTTTTTTAGCATGGCAAAATCGAATGCTTAAATGTTCACATCTTAAAATGTTGGCTTCTATTTCAATAAAATATGTCGAAGTTCAAGCAAAATCTGTCACTATCTGAATAGATTCTTAAATTGACACGAATTTGGCCTAAAGTTAAAAAAATGGTGCTGAATTCAATGCCTACAGTTTTCAACTAAAAATTGTTTCGAGAATTTGTTTCACCTACAAAAAAGAATAAGTATAGGTTGTATTAAAAAAACTACATTAATTTTGTTTACCAAGAAAATATAATATTTAAGACTATTCAATTTCATTTTCAGAGCAATAAAAAAAAGTTCGACATGTTTTATGGTCTGAAATTTTCCTATAACTTGACAAAAAATATATCTGTCAATTTATTTGGTCTATTTCAGAAGTTTTTACTGTACTAGATAATAATAAATCATATGTAAAAAATGGCGCTCTTATACATTTTCATGAACCATAAATTTGTTAAACAAAAACCAAATTTAACAATAAAACTTATAGATTTTCCACATTAATGAAATAATTCACAGCATTAATCTAAAACATCCTAATTTTGGGTTATTTCTAGATTGTGAACGATTTTATTTTCTACCTTAAATAGCTATAAATCTATAATCAGACACAAAAAAGACATCATCCGAAGTAAGACATTGAAGCTATGTATTTTATATTTTTATTAGATAGTTCTGAACTGCGAAGATAGTTCCTTGTAATTGACGGGCAATGGAGAAATTGCTCTTCAATTAATTGTGCCGAGAGATGGAATAACTGGACCTTGATACGTTAATTCTCCGATAAACTCCACATGATATCGAACTTCGAAGATATTGCATGACCGATATATATATATATATATATATATATATATATATATATATAAAAATTATACATAAAAGATTACACTTTAATATTTACATCTATTTTAATTATTACAGCAAAAAAATTATGTTCATGTTGGAGCAAACTAGTTTGAAACAGTCAGTAATGAGTAATGTTAAAACAATATAATCCGTGAAAGACCTACATAGCAAATTTAGAATAAAATGACAGTAATTATAATAATAAATGATAGTATAAAATATCTTAAAATGACTAATCAATATTCAATATTAGTTTCAGATTATTTGCAGCAGAGATTAATTTGGTTGAGAACCCACTTTGGTGGTACCTCGAGCTTGCGACTGCTTGTCGTTCATTGACCTTACCGCCCACCCCAGCAGCCAACGTTCGTACTTGCAGTCGAAGCATGATGATATGACGATTGATTCCCTCTCGTTCTTCCCTCTTAGAATCTTTCTCATCATCCATCATCAAAATGCCAAAAATAACACCCAAAAAACAATTTGTCAAACTAAAATAATAAGAGTCTAAATTGAATTAATTTGCTTGATTAAAAATCATTGCAATTTCTTCTTTTACTATACAAAACCTCAGGTCAGTCTATTGAATTAACTGAGGAAAACATTCTTCAAGTGATTCAAAGTCACTTCAAGTCACTTCGAGTGAATTCAAGTGACGCAATTGACTTGAATTGTTTTTCAATGATTTTGGTGGCTTCAACTGCATGCTAGCGACTTCCAGTAGCTACAAGCGAGCAAAAGTCACATCAAGTAATTGCGTTTTGAAATATAATTAACAGGCATTGAAAGATTTACACAGTAAATTATAGAGAGATTTAGGCGTATGCTTTCTTTATTATTTGATAAGCTTTGAACGCCAAAAATTCCTTGTAACCCGACTAGGGTTGCTGATCAATCTTTCGAGCAATCATCCCAGATGGAAAGCTTCACAACGTCATTGTACATCACTGTTCATACACGAACTGAATAATAAACCCATGACAAGATTCATACGCAAAGTTGCCTTTTCATCTGAAAGTGAGTTTTGCAAACACGGGAGGATAAAAAGATGTCACTACTTGGTACACACGATACATGATGTAACAAAAGTATGCTTTACAATTTTATCACATCTGACATTTGAGGTTAGATTGACGCGTTCCATAATCGTACGGGCGCACCAAGGCCCACGTCTAGGCCCAGGCTTCGATTCGTTTTTGCAAACACGCGAGACCGTAAAACACTTCACTAAACTAAAAATCTCTAACGTGGTTTATATGCCTCACATCTTTTGCATCGTTTAAATCCATACGTATTTTCTTGCTATGTCTTCTATTCTTTTGGTACTTTCTATCTTTTCGCTTTAGTCGCATTCACATACATTCACCATTCTTTCCTGCGCTACCTCTGGATCCTCTTTTCTCCTATCGATTTCTTGGCAAGTCCATGTCCATGTCTTAATAGCATATAACACAGAAGGTGCAATCACGTAAAATATAATGCCACTTTTGCTTTATTCGTCACAATTTCACTCATAGTAAAGGCTCTTACACTGCCTAGAATCTTTCTACCTGGATATTTCTCCATTTAGCTTTCCATTAGCAGAAAATAAACTTCCAAGGTACACGAAATTTTCAATCTGCTCGATCTTTTCTTTCTCCACGACAATATTGCATACTGGTCTCTCATTCCATATGATATAGAATATATGATATGTATATTTATAAATCATCGAAAATTTCCACACATTTAAGGTATCCAAAAATATCCAAAATTAACGAAAATTTTGAAAGAATTTTTTTTTTAACATGAACTTGAAAAGAAGTATGTTTTAAAAAAACCAGTTTTTGTAAAAACATATACTCAAGAAAGTATTCATCAGTAAGTAGTAGTGAGGTTATGTTACTACACGAGATTCCACCACTCCTGGAAAACAATCAGATCGAAAAGCAGATACGCAGTGGCTAGAAAAAGTAATCTTGCTCAAAATGCACAAGTCTAGCAGCTAGAAAACTTGAACCTGGTCAAAGTGACTAAACGCAGAACCTAGAAAAAGTGTGTTTATAACTGCTTTTTAGCACGGGTTTAGAATTGGTGATTTCCCGTACGCTTTATAAATACATTCCTCGAAGAGCTTACCTTCCGTGCATGTGATGCCAAAAAAGAGTATATTGTGCAACAAGTGCGAGAAGTTGACTATTCCAGGAGGTTAAAAAACTTCATACGAATAGAATAGCTTCTCGCACGGGTTGCACACGACATTTTTTGCAAAAAATTCAGGAAGATGACGAATTTTCGTATCTGGAAAGTGTGCCTGAAGTGACAGATTCCTCTACTGTGAGATCAGCGTGCGGAAATCTTTCGGTACTAGAAAAATAACAGTAAAGGAATTTGGCAGTTTTCGCATACTTTATAGACACGGAGTATCGCCATTTTCACAGAAAAAACTGAGGGATCGGTAATGCTGCGGCTCAAGTGAAACTTGGGATCATTTAGAACTTAGCTTAGGCTCTAAAGGAACTCTTATTTAGGGTTCCTTTTTAGTTTGTTCATATCGGATAGATGGCCATCGGCGGTTGCCGAAGTTTCCAACTGCGCATGTGCCGAGAAGCGCGAGCCTATTTGAAATCAATAAATACTATGAACAGTCATACAGATAAATGTTAACAACATTTTTTTATTCTCATTTAAAACAAATTATAAATTGAATTATAGAAATACCTAGCTTCTTGAAAAAAATTTATATTAACCTAATATTGCAAGTGTATATTATATCATTTTGAATAGTCCCGCGCTTTTTGGGCATGCGCAGTGGAAAACTTCGGATTTGCAACATAACCTTAAAAACTGTCACATTTCATGTGCGATATCTTCCTTTCAAGAATGACTAATATCTATGATTTTAGTTTCTTCATTAAATTTTTTCCAGTGCAATATTATTTAATTCCAATTATAAAGCATAATGTGCATTATTAACTTGTGCAATCTTTGAAGTGAGTTAAGGCAGAAGTGAGAAAAAGGCTCTATTAGAACCATTTGAATCCACACTTGGGTTCATTTAGAAACCATTTATCATTTTGGGTTCCTTTTCAGCAAGAGAGGTTCCTTTTTGTTGCAGCTCCTTTGGAACCAAAAATTGGTTCTAATAGAAACCCCTGTTTCTTCTGTGTTCATGAATGTGTTGCAAAAAATGGTATGCCTACTCTCAGACTTTTAAACTTGTTAATCCCCCGAGTTTCCTAATACTGGATGGAATTGTCATTAGAATTCCATAAATCAAGTAAAATGGTTAGTAACATCCTTGATTCTGAGTTCGAAGTGTTTCCAACACTTCTCATCAAGACTTCATCATATTTCGCAGACCGTCTCCTTTTCTCCATTTTGTTAAGAATACAAAACGATACGTTCTTACCCCTCGCCCCCGACTTATCTGCCTTCTTTCCCTGGTTCATTCCTGCACCCATAACTCACAGGGAATGATACGCGATTTGTCTGAGAGGTTGACATACAAATCGCGAGGAAAGTACTATTTCCTCTCCGTGGCAGAGTAGATATCATCGAGATCGAATACGAAGATTGGAAATGTACAATTCCTTGGCTCGAAAACTCCACTTTTTCAAGATGGTCAAACATAGCGAGGCGCGATTAGATCGATTTTAGCGGTCCCAAATCCTAATGGAACAAGAGATTTTTATGTGAATTTCATCTCTCTGTAATATCAACGATATTAATTTCAACTTTAAACATTCAAAGCGCTCAAATAAGAAAATATACTTCATCTCTTTCTCTGTAAATACAAAATTCAAATTGCTTTCATGAGTACAATGGCAATATCAACCAGGTATATTTAGGAGGCGTAAACCCTGCACATCACTCCTCAAGGACAAACAAGAGAGACTCGTTTGGTGACATTTTTACTATTTTTTCGAAAAATTCTTCATCACAAAACAAGAGAGATCTTGCAAGAGAGAATACACTCCCCAAAGGAAAGGAGAAATCTTATTTACGTTTAGGTAAGTGATGCCCACACATGCCCCACCATGGGAAGATCTGCTCGATATTGGAGCTCATCTCGTGCAATTTTTTCGCCTTCGGGTAGTGATGCCCAAATCCCACCCTGGGAAGATAACCCCATGATGATTCATTCCGTACTAAGAAAGAGGGGGAGGAGGAGTTGGCCTGCTTACATACTTTAAAGTTTAAACGTTTGCGGGCCATTAAGCATTTCGCTTAAAAGGAGAGCTTTCTTTTGAATAATCGGTCCAGATACTCTGTCGTTCACTTGATTAAACGATTCGATGACAGCAGCATCCAAAAGCTTTTTTTTTGCACCAATACACCTCACGAAAAACACAGTTTTCACTATTCTTATGTTTGAGATTTAAAATACTTTGTTTTCTTTATCGAAAAACCCTGTTGGGTAGCTACGATAGCGACACAGATTTGGAACTATTCAGAAGAAATTTGAATTTCAATTAAATATTAACAAGAAATCTTACAGTAAATAATTATTTTTAAACCATAGTATAACATTTTTGATTAAAATGAATTGATATTCATTGCTCTTTTTCATTAAAATTGCTCCAATAACTTCGAGATACTACTTCGCGATAAACGCGAATGTTGTCAATGTCAAAGACAGGCTCATTTGATCGCAAAAAATAATCCGATCAGACCCATCGGCTTCAGGTGGCTTATGGCATCGGAGACCCTTTGCTTTTCGACACGAGCTAGCCATCGTGCTTATTCGCTATGTGTGTGCTTCCCACTTCGAGTGAACCCCACAGCTCCTCTTACCGATATCCTCGGCGCGGCGTCAATTCTCGGAAGAACTATATCAGCGGGTCCTATCTCAGGGTTTCACTGAGTACAGTTCCACCGACCAAGCTCCGGCGGCGTGGCGTCGCTAATACGTGAGTGGCGTGGCGTATCCAGTGGCTTAGAGGTGGAGGGGATGCATAGGTTGGAAAGAGAAGGCGGATACCACTCTCGGACTCCTCGCTCACTCCTGTGTATCCCCTCCACCTCCAAGGCGCAAGATAGGCCGCGCCACTCACGTATAAGTGATGCCATACCGCCGAAGCTTGGTTCGTGGAAGTACACTCACTGTAGTTGCATCCCATCCCTTCTACTTTCCTGAGCCTGATGAGAGAAGCAAGTAAGGGTCACAGGTAAACTCTTACTGTCACCTCTACATCACAAACTTACGTAACGGTCCTTGAGTGTGCTAATATGGTTTTTGTAAAACATCAAAACTTTTGCGTAAAAAATTGGGAAAAGAATATAAAGAAACTGTAATGACCCAAGATATAATGCCAGAAATACAAGAAGATATAAGAAATTTTTCATTCAAAAATGTTTACAAATACATTAAGTGTTTTTTCGTTGTTTTTCAACTCTGTTACCGCCAGCTCTGGCTTCAGGGTGTAAAGTTACGGGTAAAAAACGTACAGGTTTACCCCTTGTTTCCTGATTGTGTACTAATGAAAAATCCCATTAACATAATTCATTCTCAAATATTTGAAATTCTTAAAGAATGAAATGTTTCATACATTTTGTCATGGAGAAATTCGGAGACAAAGATTAATAGTAAGTTGTAAATTTTGTGATCTACAGTAGAAGTCCAATAAGTTTCGCACTTCGGGGTTATAGTGGCGGAAAATGTCAGGAACCGAGACTTAGAGAATGCCCCTTCCAGTAGAGGCTATTTATGTGCAATGTGTGCAAATAGCGCGCGCATGCGGTCGTGATCGCATGTACATAAATGGGAGCAATAAATTAGTGTACGTGAACGTATATGTAATGACGTAATTAGGGGAATCACGAGTTATGGGACTTCTACTGTAATTAACAGTGATAATTGTAAGTATGGGGACATATCCAGCTAATTTGTGACCCACTTGTGAGCCTCAGTTGACTGCCGGACGGAACTCGAGTGACTTCCGATAAGCATTTTGACCGCAGGATGGGACTCATGAGCACCGACTTTAACTGAAGATTACATATTTTGAAAAAATCAAAGATTCTAAAAAGCCGAAGTTTATTTCTTTGGAATTCGATAAAACGATAAAAAAATATAATTTTTTCTAGAAAGGATATAAAAATTAGGACCTTCAAATGAAAATCAATTGTCCAAATTATTGTAGTTTTCTATGAAAATAATTATCACATTGAAGAAATACTTCATTCCTTAGAGTAGCAAAGAAATTATTTTGAAAATTGATATCTCAGAATTTTAATTATATTAATATAAATCGATTGTTCTTCATAATAATGCTTACTTAAACATAAAATTACAAATTTGTATAAAAACATTCTGAAAATAAATTTTGTTTTAATGCTGGATGTTTTTCCTTGCTTCATTCGTCACAATTTTTGGTTGATTATAGAAAAACGTAAAATCGTCGTTACTTACTACATTGACAGCTCTTAGATGAATATGGTAAGCTTACCTGAAACAGAACATAGTTTACATATGAATGATTGATAAGAGGAATTCTCTATGCAAGGGTGTTTCATAAAATGTTCACATTATTATCATAATGAGGAGGTATTAGTTTTGGTTGAAAACCTACTATCGCGGATTTAATTAAATCTCCACGATTCAAGATCCAATGAATCCGAATAAATAGATGTTATAATGGTGTATGACCGTCGTTCGAGTTGTCTGTATACTGGATAACTTTTTAAAGATTAATCGGATCGAATTGCGTTTTAGCACACGTTTTTAGGTACCAAAAAGAAAGGTCGACTCCGTTAACCAGTATTTTTTAACCAACGATTCTGGTTTTATCCCCCGAAAAAACTACTAAAATATCAAAAATCCTATTTTGTGGTCAAACTATACAAGATATGAAAAATTCAACAGGCCAAAATTGTTCAGCAGGAAAAGATATTCAAATGTTGTGTTATTTTTATTGAAGGACGCGGTTTTTCGCTTTAATCGCAAGAAAAGTTTAGAATAACAAATTTGAATTTTTAAAAGGTTCTGCGACAAAATTTGTCCCCTAAATTATACCTGTAAAGAGCATAGCAGGATAAGCATGTGTGTGCTGCCCACGGCCCGACCAGGTCCATATTTTCGCCATAAGATGGTATCAATCGGTAGTGAAATACCCTGGAGTATTATTTTCCAGAAATGATTAATATGGGAGTTATGAGGGTTAGAAGGGGAATCGAAAAAGTCGTTTTTCTTGAGAACGACTTGTCCGATTTTTATGAGCAAAGAATGTGTTATGGGAATGTGTTATGTGTTATGGGCTTCGGTGGTTCGGAACCCACCTTAAACTGTAGGTCCCCTCAGAAAAAGCTGGTATCGTACCAAGGTGGGGCTCCATGTCGAGGGCCTTGGAGGTCGAAGTCGATTCTGTGAAGACTCGAAAATGAGTCAGCGTTCTTCTTGCGCTTGGGTGCTTCTTCAGGAGGCACCACGCTCGATGGTCGCTAGCCCATTTCGAGTAATGAACACACACACACATAAACTTACATAACACACCAGGACAGTGCTTCGGATATATGAATCTACCTGATGACCTCAGAGGGATTGCTCCGTACACCCTAGCCTGCTAGGGAGGCTGCCGAATGGCAGAGTGGGTGAGGATCATTTTGCCTGATCAACAAAGGAGGACGTCGTTTACTGTGCGATAGGAATGCCTGGCACCCAAGAGGTATAATCTTAGAACGTTGATAACAACGAAAACCCACCGAGATCCAAAAACACTCGGCGAGGGATGGCCGGATTCGGAGTACTGCCTTGAGAATAAACACGCGTGTGGCACAATAGGCTTTATAGCTTGAGCGCCAGAGGTTGGGAACTCACGCCCCCCCCCCCCCCGCCGATATTACAATTAACTAACGTCATATCGAAGCGAATAGCTTCTCTAAAGTGATATAGTGAATGATAACCGCATCTACATACATTATTTCCGAGACGCTATTCAATAAGTGATGTTGATATCAATAACGTAATAATAATAATAATTTCTTGTTGGTAGCTCTAGGAAAGCATCCAGAGACGAATAACGTCACTTTTAACGCTCCGGGCGGCCTCTGCTTAAGCACAATATCAGTAAAGGACGCAATACAAACTACACCATAAAACTAATTTTGTGCCAACTATAACATTATAGCAAGACAGTTCAAACATCATATTACATTCATTAATATCTTGAACTCGCCAGGTAATTGAATTAGTCCGTGGCTGATGAAGAAAAAACCGGGTTCACCCAAGAACAAATTTAAGAAGAAAAAATAACTTTAATATTTATGAGATCAACTTAAACTTAACCATGCAGACCATTAAATTCACCAACTGCTTGTAGTATGCGATGAGAATATTCTTGGTAATTTTGATGTATTTTATATTTTTCCCAGACTGTAGAAGCCTATTACTGAATAACTCTTCGTACAAAAACTCAACGACGTCGTAAAATATCGCATAAACTTTAGGCTTTATAGAAGTTCCCAATTCCAAGTAAGTCTTCTCGAACCAACTTTAAGCAAGAGCATTAAGAGTGTGAAGCATCAAGTTTTTCCAAAAGAATCTTGCAGGAGTGTCCGTTAAACCCTAATCCGCCGAGAATTATTTCGCGTTCAACATTGCAAGATTTGGCCTGAGATACATGTTGTTATGTGATATGATTTTAGTCATGATATTGGCAAGGTTTAAGTCGGTTGCAATCGTGCCATCCAACTTATTTATATTTATAGCCTTTTATAACTAAGAAACATTCTCGTAGTTCTCTTGAGAAGATTGAGAGACAGCAAGTATAAAAAGCTTCTTCACTCCAGAATCTCGAAATTTTGTCTTTATATGTACATTTGATATATATACTGTTCAATTCAACGTCATCTTCAGTGGAATGAATTGATCGACAAAGTTAGAGAATATCTGCTATGCCATCGACTCCAAATTTCAAGTGCACTTCAAATACTTCATGTTTTTCCTCAATATATTTAATCAATCCATCGAAATCTTTGCAGTACAGGAAAACTTGCCGAGATCACGTCCGCTTTAACTTTTGTAAATTTAAAAATCTTTGATTTAAAGAAATTGTCCAGACAGTGAATACCAGCTGAGAGTTTTTTCTTAATTCAGGCTTAATTGATGATGAAATTCCAAGAATCTTATTTTGACTAATATTATAACATTTCCGAATCTTCTTCACATTGTCGGTAGGTATCAGAGCTTTCTCAGTCGACTTTTATGAATTTTTAGGATTCATTAAGATTCTTAGAGGCTTCCCATTTCATTGAGAGGCGGAAATTGTACTATTTTCACCAAACTATGAAACTATAAAATAATATGATACTTTATTTGAGGAACTGATTCTCTTACTAATGAGTGCAAGTTTTTAGAACAGATAGAGGCGGTGCAATTATGAAGTTTCTCTTGCTGCATCAATGTAAAGTAGATATTGTACAGTAGTTTGACAGGCTTCTCATTTTTCTTTTTGCCCTACAAATTTCCATTTTTTTACATCGCTCCATCAACCTTAAGAGTACAATTATCTGGTGAAGTTTAAGAACCCTAGTGAGGGCTCGGAATTATTTCTAAAATATCGAAATTATTGACTTACCTATAGTTGTTAGCAGCTGGAATATTAATTTTTTGCATTGAAAAAATCTGTGATGTTAATTAAAAATTTTTGTTTGATAAGTTACTTCCCTTCATTTTTAAGTTAGGATTTTTGTCAGAATGTATTTTTTGATGATAAGTTTCAAACTATAAAAATATGAAAATTTAGTTTTAAGAACATTAATCGCTGGAGCACCAGAAACACGCACGTGCACCCAACCGTGTCCAAACTTAACATCCGGCTGAAATGAAGGTAAACAATGTATCAAAACAAAATTAAAATCACATGTCTTTTCATCATAAATAACTAATATTCTAGCAGTTAACAAATTAGCTTCCAACACTAATATCCGATTCGGCACTTGATTTTACAATGTATACCACAACATGAAATTTATACGATAATGAACTCCAAAATATCTGTGATGGAATTCAACCAACAATCAGGTAAGCCAAATGCTTCGATCGTTTTAGAAACAATTTCGAATGTCGCTAATATTTTAAAAAACAACAGATTACTGTATACTTAAGTCTATAATATGTATTAATCCCTTTATAGAATAAGATTGCCTGATGAGGATAGCGGCCCGTTATCGAAGCGTTACAAGTATAATGATTGTATTCTAACAATAAGTTACTGTCTGGAACACAGTAATACAAGAATCTGACTTTTTGGAATAACTGAATTTCATTTTTGCCTTAAATTAAGTAATTTAATAAATTCCCACCATAAATTATCTTAAATACCGTGTCTCTATCTAAAATACGTAGTAATACAATGAACAACTGACAGGTATGTTAATTTTCGAATGATTGTCAGTCAAGCGAATTTAAATTCATTTGCACTAGCAGAAACACGTATGCGAATCCACAAACAGCGATGCGCAGAGGAAAAATGTTAATTGATGATTTACGTGAAAAGAATTTTATTGAATAAAATTGTGGACATCCAGAAATTAAACAAAGAAGCCAAGAATATTGAATATATGAATTGATGTGTTGAACATGAATCGCTTATAAAAAGTTTTCAAATCTTGAACCTGGGGATGTCTACAAAGATTATACTGTCAAGAAAATAAAGAAAAGTTGATATTTTTACGGCTCGTGTGGAAAAGTGTCCTGACAGTCTGGTTACAGGTCTGGCCCAGGTCTGGACTTCTCTAGACTGTCTAGTCTGGAAGATATGATCTGACCCAGGTCTGACCTTGTCTAGACCGTCTAGTCTGCAAGCTCTGGTCTGGTCTAGGTTTGGCGCTGATCAGCGAGCCAAGAACAAAAAAGATCTAAGTTCGATGAGCCAATTTTTTTGACATATTTCGAAGAAGTTACAGGGTGTATAAAATTATAAAAAATAAGAAATTCACACTCTCAAAACAAGACTTTTTTCTTATCAACTTGACAGTCTAATCTGGTCTAGGTTTGGCGCTGATCGGCGAGCCAAGAACAAAAAAAGTTAAGTTTTAGCAGCAAATTTTTTTTTGACATATTTCAAAAGAGGTACAGTGCGTCCAAAATGATAGAAAATGAGAAATTCACAATATCAAAACAAGCCCTTGTTTCTTATCACATAACTAGCGGCTGACCAGCCCATACGTAGTGGTTGACCAGACGGTCTGGCCTGGTGCTAGCCAGATAAAACGTTACACTTTCGGCCAAGCCCAGGCCAGACCGTCTGGCCAGCGCCAGAACATTTTTCCATATGAGAGGAAATGAATGTCCGGTTATTTTTCCAGTTCCAAAAATAGTCAGTTAAAGGTTGATGGGGTGTCAACAATTTTGGTGTCTTAAATGAACATATAAATTCCATCTTACGTGCATAAAGAAGTTTTTTACTAAAATTCAGATTATTATATTACTGTGAAGAGTCGTAATGAAACTGGAAGAAGTTTTTTTTTCATTTCTAACATTTTCATCATTTCCTATAGTGGAAGTTATAAGCATGAAATTAAATAAATACAATATCTTTCTTCAGAAGAAAAGCATCAGTTATTTACAAATACAATCTTTAAAGTAATTTTATATACCATCTTTCTTTTGACAAATTAATAATTATTAATTAGGTAATCATTCTTCCATTTACTACGCCTATTGTTACTTATCAAATTTGAATACTTTGAAATTTGTAGATACACTCAAAGTCCCGTATAAGCACAGATTCGGGGGTTACCTCGCACTGGCCTTGTGACTAAATCGGAACCCTCGAAGCGTAAACAGTCAGGGCCGCCTGAACCATTTCCAATTGGAATGCATATTATTGCGCAATATACTTGACTAAGTACTCGCGCATGCGGCTCTTCCGAGACGAGAGTCAAAAGCGTCTTTCGCTCTGCCCGCTGAGAAACTGCATGGGCCAGCTCATCAGCTACTTGACATGCGAGATAAGTATCGGCTGAAATGAAGTGTTGATATTACAATTATAATTTTTCTCTTAATTTACGTACAAGAGGCACACATTTTTTTAGTAAGAGAAAATATGTCAGTAAAAAAACTATAATTAAGTTACTTGATATTGCCTTTATTTAACCGAGAATTATTATTCCAATTTTGATCAATATTCATAATTAATCATCCTATTTTAGGCGGCCGCAATACGAATCTGCACGTATTCTTATAATTTTGTAGAAGCCATACAAATATCATATGTCTATACTTCTATTCTACACTCCTCTATCTTACATTGTCGTTCCGAACTTTTCAAACCAGTGCTCCCAACGATGGCCCGGTGCACTACTGCGCATGCGTCAAGCAGAGCCTTGTCATTGGTTCGAAATATGGATTGAACGGAAAAGTTCATCTTTCTCTTCTCTCTACCAGTGGAAAGCTATTCTTCACGCATTCGCATTACAGTCCTGGGCCCGCATTGGGAGCACTGCTTCAATCTGCTTACCAGTTTCTTTAGTTTATTTTAGTTTGTAGCGTGGACGGGGGAGCCCGTGAGGTCTCCCCAGGCGCTTAAGCTTTAAAGCCTATTGTGCCACAACCGTGTTTATTCTTAAGGCAGTACGCCGAATCTAGCCATCTTCATCGAGTTTTTTTTATCTCGGTGCATTTCGTTGTTTTCAACGTTCTGGAAATATACCTTCCAGGTGCCAGGCGTACCACATCGCACGGTGAATGACGCGGACCTCTTTGCACTGCAAAGTGAGCCTCATCCACTCTGCCATCCAGCAGCATCCCTAGCCAGCCGTAGAGGAAATACAGCCAGGTTAGGGCGGACTAAACTTTCCCTCTGAGGTCATCAGTTAGATGCACATATTCAACGCACTGCCTTCGTGTGTTATGTAAGTGTATGTGTGTGTTCATTACTTGAAATCGACCAGTGACCACCAAGCGTTAGGCCCCTCGACATGGAGCCTGTACGCAAGGAGATCGCTAACTCTTGCCCGAGTCTTCTTAAAGTCGACTAGTGACCCCCCAAGGCTAGTCCCCTGGACATGGAGCCTGTACCTTGGGAGGTAATTAGCCTTTTTTGAGGGGACTTTGCAGTTTACCGATAGAAGTAAATTGAAAATTTTCATTTGTTACCGGATAAGGTATTAAACCTCAATCCTCTTCCACGGAAGCCTAACGCGCTATCGCCTGATTTCCCGAGGCTCTACCAGTCTTCTTGATACTTAGGATTTTATTCCTGATCACGATCACTGCAGTCGATGATTTTTCGTCAAACCGCTCACCCGTCTCATGTTTGCGATACTGCTTGCTGACTAGCAATATGGACATATTTATATTTTTCTTTCACCACCTGCATCAGGAGGTTTTGAAACTACTAGATTTACCAGCAGAAAGTGGATTCTCTTCTGCCTTTTTTCCTAAGTTCTATCATAAATGACGGACACTTAGTAGTTTCAGGGACATGGTTCAGGGTACACTTCCAGCAGAGGTCGGGCCTATCCGGTCTCTTAAAACTGGCCGCTATATGCACTGCAGGTCAGATCCGACAGTGACTTCACGTCATTGGTGATTTTACTATTGTAAAATTTCTGTACCCTTCCAGTGCCTGAGCTGCGGCCTTGCAAAGCAGCTTCGGGTTTCACCCTTCTTCAGTTTTATCTGGATCTGTTCTGCCTCTGTTGCGGCTGATTTCAGACATCTCTGCCCCAATTGTCCTAGGGCAGGTGAACTGTTGACTTTATCCATCATGTTGTGAAGTACTCCTGCGTATTAAGGTTTCAACACTTGCTTTAACCTTAATGTCCGTTAGGTTTCGTCTTAACGTTTTGAAGCGTCCCTTCTTGCTCCGATTTGAGTAGGCACTGTTTCTCTGTCCCTTTTTACTCCTATTTTGTGCTCTTAGAGGCTTCAGTTGGTGCCGGTAAAGCGCTACAGTTTTTTTAACCAGTGTGTTTTTTAATAATAGATTTAATTTTAATACTTTCACAATGATTCATTATAAGAAATTTAAATTTATTACAGAGTTTTCTTCTGGGTAAGATTGGGCGCACACTTATTGCTCGGTATCGGACAAAATTCAGCACGTATCTGCTTCTTTACCTTATCTTCTCCAACTCCATGGTGCTCTACTTCTTTGCAGAGCATCGCTGCTTTATTTAGAGATGCCTGCGCCAACTTATTGATGTTATTGACATCTCAAATTAATTCCTTCATTTTGTTTATTCGAGTACTTTTGTATATATTTCTCTCCTATCCTCTATCTCACTTTATTGATTTTCCAGTAGCTTATTCCTTGTGAGTCTCTCCCGCCCTCCGCCGCCCAAGGGTGCCAAAGGGACTAAGACCGGTATCAATGTCTGTCTATATCTCTCACCTTCTCAGTTCCAAGCATTCCTATGGAGAAATTACCACGGAGGATGTTCCTGCAGAGGTTTGCAACACATATTGATATAGCAAAGATGCTTTATTAAATAGACCGTATGCTTCGATAAAAAAAACGGTCTACAATCGATTCTATAGCAAGCATGGTGGACATCGTAAACGCGGAGAAAGTGGAAGATAGGAGGATTTGAGCGTTTATCCTGCTTGTTCTTGGAAACAGTTTTGACACCGTACAGTTATGCAAACGCTAAGAACAGAAGACAACAGTCCACCTCTTGAGAATGATCGAAAACTCATTAATAAAGTTCATTAAGGCTCGGTACCTAAGCTGAACAGTACCGAGTGGAATGTGAGAAACGACTCCTCATGATCGAAATAATAAAGGTGGAAACCCTGTTGGGCTTTGCGGACGAAGTCGCGGTCATGGTAATGGCAAAACTGGAACTGGAAATAACAGCAAATGACAGTCTGAATAGAGCCAACCTGCAGATGCAGGAAAATGGCCTGTAACTGACTGTCCATAAGTTCGAAGCGGTACTAATGATCCGTAACAATTAGAGCTGGAGGAACTAACAATAAAATAAAGCAGATTCGTAACACACATGGGCATACAACTCGATATTAGACTACCCCGGGAGATGAAAAGTAAACATAAGTTTTCTTAGGTGTAGAGACGTAGCATGAGAAAATTGCTGAAGTACGAAGAAGCATGCGCTAGAATGATTTCATGGATGTATCACAGAAGAAATACGAGGATGCAAGGACCCTAATCAGAACATGGAGGAAACGTCAAAGTAATATAATAGCTGTCCGGGGTAGTGATCTGGAGATCTACAATGTATTTTTGGGGAGAAGAGTTTAGGCCCCACAGTGCTTGCACGCTCAAGTTGTACTGTTGCACTTAACAAGCAGAAGATATATTTATTTTTAGATATCGAGGTATCCAAATCAAAGGTTTTATCTTGGAGAACCTAAATGAAAAGGTGCTAACGCATGCGTCAAACTCTCGAAGCTTCGAAATCCCATATAAATTGTATTGGAAACATCAGCGCCCTCAAATAAAACATGGCGCTGACTACTCCTCTCTCTCTCAATGTCCTTGAGATATGACAGAGGGGCATAAATTCTTCCGATCTTATGCCAACACTAAAGGTATGGATGAATAGGACGCAGGGGCAGATATAAGGGATTTTTATAAGTTGCTGAACAGGATTTGACAAGAAGAAATTTTTTCACTGAATTTTCTATATATTTTTTTAGAAGGCAGTAATGTACGAGTAATTTTTTGCACGTGATTTTTTTGTTTTTCCCAGCTGCTTTTCACGTTCAAAGCACGGGATATGTTTCACGTTCCAAAAAAAATTTCTCGCAATTTGCACATAGCAACTTTGCGCGTGCCCAACTGTGCACTTCGGTGGCCAGACGGACAACTGTGCACGTCTTACTATTACTTCTCGTACATTACACTCGTACTATTACTTCACGCAATAGATAAAGGTCCAAGGTTCCTATTTTTTATAGGCGCACTGATCAACAGACGCCTGACCTACTCTGGAAGTATTTTATTTACGGTAAGCTAAAAACTGGTTGGAAAAATCTCTGAGACTTTTTCGGATCCACATGAAATCCCCGGTTTATTTCCCAACAAATTTAATTTCCCGAAATATTTAGTTTGTACAGGCTCTGCTGATCCTCAAAATTTCCCATTTTTAAATTATCAAGTTCAACTAGATTTTCCATATTGAAATTTGAGCAAGAAATCTTCGTACCGGACATGCGAGTTTAAAAAAGGAACATATCCCGTGCTTTGAACGTGAAAAGCAGATGGAACATGCATAAATGGTGCTTTCCAAGTGTCACTCGCTGTTGCGGATTTCCAGGAAACGGGAACGTAACAGGAAGGCCGCGAGAATGTTTGCGCGCGCCTCTCGCCGCGAAATCCGGAATTCCCGAGACTATTTTCAAAGGCAGAGCTCCGGGAATGGTCTGCGAGGTTTGCGAGTTGATAGGAAGAGATATCAAATAGGTGACGGAAGTAGTGGAGGAGACGACCGTCGCGTCGTGGGTTGAATCCTCGTTGGGAGGTGCTCGACTCGCTATCTAGTGGTTGCGCACGCATCGGTTCCGGCGGCCGCGAGCCCCGGATCTGTCCTACCCTCAACCCTCTTCCCTATGTACCTCTGCACTTCCACGTGTTATATAGGGTGTAAAATTATCTACAATTCACGCTTCAAATATTTAAAACTGCCCTAAAAATTTGCTTTCAAATCATCACTGAAATATGAAAAGAGTTTGCAATATAAGATTCCACCCAATAAAAAGCCCAGTAAAAAATCGTATTTACGATTGGGTTGGCATAAACCACTTAGTTTTTAAAATCTAAAGTATAAAACAAACTTAGGAAGCATACAAAATTAAAAAAAAAATGAAAAAAGAATTTCCAACAAAATTTAATTTAATTTATTTGGTCAATCGGGAATTTATTCTCCTGTCCTCCCCACGACTTAGAAATTTTTCTTCAAATTTTCCCCGCTTCTGCATTTTATTGCATACCTCAATTTGCATGCAAAGCAAAAAAGGAAACGAAACAAATATAAACATGAATATTAGTACCAATTTATTAAAATCAATTCCATTAGATCAGCACACAACTCAACATTAGATTAAGGTACCGTCATAATTAGGGCATTAAAATAAATAATAATTTTGATTAATACTTCATTTGAAACAATATTCTTACCCATGGCATTAAATGTTAACTTCGTTAGCTCAGCATAACATTCAGCATCAAATTCAGCACAATTACAACATTTACAGTAGTAATTATTTATTTTTTACGATATAGTTCCCTTCGCCTTAAAAATTGGTTCAAATCTCAGTTTCTCCCCACACCTCATTGATTTTTTATTATCTCTCTGGACAAGTCAGATAATTGCACAGTTTCACTTGCACAGCTTTGATCTCTCGGTAACGAGATGGAGTGGAGAAAGATAGGTAGGAAGAAAAAGGGAAAAAAGTAACAAGTAATAAAAAAGAAACAAATGAAGCTGGAACCGGGAGACTACGATTCCCGTGGCGTATATTGATTCAGAGTTAAAAAGTTACTGGGAGTATTCAGATCGCAAAGCAAAAGCGCGAAAGCGCACTCGAGAATCGTTAATTGGCTCAGTATTAATTACAGAAACACTTATCACCAATTAGCGGTGCCCCACTTAGTCGAATTTACTAAGCGAAGTGAAATACCCCCCACCCACACACTATCGTGTCCCTCCTATCAACTATTTGCATCTATCTTCCATTCTTCTTCTGTTTGCTATTTTTTGCCAACATCTGCATGAAAACTACGACTTCCCATGCCAGTAGAGTGGAAGCAAAACAGTTGATTTCACAACAGACAGTAAAAAACAACTGTTGGGCATGCGCAGGTCACGGCTCGACGCTTCTCAGTTTTTAATTGGTCGATTTCGCTTCATTTTCTCTCACAAGAGGGAAAAAGTACACAGAAAAAACTGGGGTTTCTATTAGAACCAATTTCTTGTTACAAAGGAGCTGCAACAAAAAGGAACATCTTTTGCTGAAAAGGAACCCAAAATGATAAATGGTTTCTGAATGAACCCAAAGTATGGATTGAAACGGTTCCAATAGAGCCCTTTTTCACATCTATCTTGACTCACAACGAAGATTTTACAAGTGAATGATGCACATTTTACTTTGTAATTCAGATTAAATAATATTGCACTGGGAAAATTTTAATAAAGAAACTAAAATTATAGACATTAAGCATTCTTGAAAGGAAGATAGTAAACATGAAATATAACAGTTTTTAAGGTTATGTCGAAAATCCGACGTTTTCAAATGCACATGTACCAAAAAAGCGCGGTACTATTTAAAATTATATAATATACTCTTGTAATATCACGTTAATATTATATTTTTTATGAAGTCAGGTATTTTTGTAATTTAATTTAATTTATTTTCAAAAAGAATACAAAGTATCTGTTGAAATTTATCTGTATAATTATTCATAGTAATTATTGATTTCAAATAGGCCCGCGCTTATCGGCACATGCGCAGTTGAATTTATGGATAGCCATCTATCGGATATCAACGAACTAAAAAGGAATTGGAGTCTAAATTCTAAATGATACCAACTTTTACTTGAGCCGCAACATCACCGAACCCTCAGTTTTTTCTGTGTAGCCCTTTAACGGGAGGAAATTAAATTAATTCAGACGGTAAAAATGACTTGGAACAACGACAGCCTAATCTCAGTACTTCTGAGTTATCTAAGTTAGCAGAAAGATGATTTCACTCGTATGACTACTGCCTTAGCTCGCTCGGACAGCAAACTCTCTCACTCGTGGAAATCACTCTTTTTTCTCCCTTGATGCACAATATATTTATATAGTTTTCTATTTCTCTATTCCTAACGAAGGTTAATAATTTTCCAATTATAGTATATTGCATGACTGTTGGGAGATTTTTCCATTCCCGAGCAGTAGAAATTCGAAAAGGTCTCCCATCAGTCACACACGAAACTTTTTTATTATGATTTCGGCACTTTTCATGACAAATGTACAAAACTCGTAATGCAAGCAACATGTTTGACACTCTTGCTATGCTATACACCTGCTACAGATATCGAACTTTAAAAAAACATGACCGTCACCTAAGCGACATTCACACACTTTAAGGTGATTATAAGCCATATTCTTTCGCTGACATCAGTTTTTTACTCACTAGAGATTATAAAGTATACTTTCTGCTTACACCTGACTGATCACAAAAATAATGTAAGCTCGCACCCCTACCCCTTTTCCAACACCCTATGGGGGACGGAAAGGCTCCATTGTGACTGGTCACGGAAATAATGCTGATCGAGTATGCTTATGCGTATGCTTGGTCGAGTAATGCTGTCGAGTAACGAAAAAAAGGCAGGAGCTAGGCATGACATTTTCATCTTTATCATCACATACCTCGAAAACTTTTATTCGTTCGAAAAAAATGGATGCGACATAAAATGTGTATTTTAACAAGATCTACAACTTTTGTTGAAATTATTGCATTCTCATCCAGATAAGGTCTGTCTGTATGTAGGTATGTCTGTGCCTGACCACGATAACTTTCGAAAGAATTGACCAATTGGATTGGCCTTCGGTATACTCTTTTAGTCTCCTAAACTAACGGTCAAGTTCGTTAGCCAGCCATTTTGGACAAAAATTCAAGAAGTGAGCGCATTTTGAAAAATGTTGAGCCCATTTTTTGTTAAATGTGAAAATTATATGTGCGGCTGTTCATAGCACTCGAAAATTCAAAATCCAAAAGAAGAAAAGACAATTAACATTTTCAGCCAAACAACGCACGATACGAAAAAAATGACAATGCAAGAAAAATGTTCCTTTTTTACGTCCTTTCTAATTTAATTTTTTTTTTCACCTCGTGTGTGGGTTTTCGAAATATTCAATTTTTTTATGTTCTCGATACTATTTCTAACGATTGAAACAATAAAATAACTATCGTCAATGCTCATGGAACTTGAAAATTTGTATTTTTACATATTTTTACAAAACCTCCCCAGTTTTTGTCAAATGTCTACGTTTTGAGAACTCCTGAACCCAAAAGCACAAATCATTTCAATAATTATTTAAAAATTCATCATACATATGTTCCAAAAACGACTTAAATATTTTTTTCTCCCCTTTTCAGATAGTGGTCAGTGGTTGTTGCAAAGCGCGACGATCAAATCACGCGCCGTAAGCGCGCTCAAACTTTTGGCTTTCTATGAGTACAGATCCACCGACCACGTTTCGGCGGCGTGTCGTCGCTTATACGTGAGTGGCGTGGCGTATCCAGTGGCTTAGAGGTGGAGGGGATGAATAGGTTGAAAAGAGAAGGCGGATACTACTCTCGGACTCCTCGCTTACTCCTGTGTATCCCCTCCACCTCAATGGCGCAAGATAGGCCGCGCCACTCACGTATAAGCGACGCCACGCCGCCGAAGCTTGGTCGGTTGGACTGCACTCTATTATACGATGTTTGCATGATTTTTTAAACCAAATATCGAGCGCAAAGCGCAAGTGTCTTGATGAGAATGTGTTCCTTAAGGGCGATAGAACCTTTAGTGAATTACACAGTTCTTCTTTTTATGTAAAACTGACATAACTAACCAAAAGCAGGTCATAACGATGAAGCTTACTAAGAGAGTATTGGGCCGCGAAGCCCACAAAAGCGAGCACACGAAGTGCGAAAACCTACAGGAACCAACCTTATAGCGTCAGGCAAATGTTTCCGAGCGCAAAGCGCGAGATGCAACATGTGCGCGCCCTAGGCGCGCTCAAACTTGCGAGGGGCGCAATGACAATATGCCCGCGAAGCGTGCAGATTTAATAATAAAATTATTAATCGATCTTGAGATAACCGTGAGAACCATGATTTTTATGAGGTTTATGTGGTTTTCACCATGAAAATCAAATTTGCGCCAATTTTCACTATAACTTTCGTAATCAGCGCGTCAAGATAAATAAATATACGGAGTATGAAAAAAAACGAAGGTGTGCGCTATTCGGAATTTCATTCATTTTTTAAAAAGAATTTTAAAGAATATTTTTATTTTGCCGGTATGCAAAGTTACTTGTATCTAAAATGCGCATGTGCGTTAATTGCTTCGATTCAGAAAATGGATATGATTCAGCTTGCGCATTCTCCATTATTATTCTCGCACAGTGTGCTAGATTCAAAAACTTTCCATATCATTTAGATGCATGGAAGTCTTCGCTTTCGAGGTGCGGACGTCGCAAAAAATATTATATTAGACTTTATTCGAAGATAATGCAGAAATAATGTCGGTGATATTTTACCAATAATGAGAAGAGTGGGTGGAGCTTTAAAAGAGGTTCCATAAAAAATTGTTATGGAGCTGCGAAAAGTAAAAGAAATTTTAGCGGGTCTTTGACTATACAAAGTAGGGAGACATATGAGCTGGACTCCATCACTATTGAGTAACGATACGTGTAGGACTTGAACCATAGTAGATCATAACAGGGGTGAGGCTTAGAAGATTATGCGAAATAATTTAGGCGAAGTTTTCTCGTTCGTGCATATTCGTTCGTTCATCTTAAGACATCAAAAATGGTCTGGTTCCGTCTCACGAGCTAGACATACAGAATAATTCGAAATTGTCTTGAATTGGTCTTTACCCAATACAAAATCAAGACCAAATATTTTTACCCGGGAACTGAAAATTCCGAAAGTGGAAATTGCGAAAGTTTCGAGAACTTGAAAATGTTCGAGAACTCGAAACTGTTCCATAACTTGAAAACTTTCAAGTTCTCGAGTTTCGAGAATGCCTAAGCCTTACCCGACTCCGAAAGAAAATCGACCCCATCCGCAGTTTCGTTTTTTTTTTGCACAACTCTAATGACTATATAGGTGAGGCTTCGAACACTGCTTGAAAATGATACAGACAAGAGTTTCAGGACATCATAATACTGAAACGAGTGAAAGAACTGTATGCAAAGGTAAGGTTCAAAACACCAAGAGAAAATAATATGGATGCGATGCGATTTGAGGAAGGTTTTCACCGTCTTTAGCAGACGATACTGCAACTTGCTAACTCATTTCTTTGCAATTGGCAGGTTTGTCTCAGCTTGCTTGTAAACTCTCTAAATCTGAATCAGCGATAAGTATACCGTTCATTCAAATCAGCGTATATACGCTGCTGAATCTGCGAAATTTACCTGTTTATCAGTGAAATTTCACTGATAAACAGCTAAATTTCGCTGATTTACCAGCGTATATACGCTAGTTTAGATTTAGAGAGAACAGTCAAAAGATGAAATTTGAATTGTAAAAACCATAGGAACCTTACCCCGGTGGTGCATTTATTCTGTGAATTTGTTTAGGTAACAAAACAGCACCTTTTCCTTTTCTTTCATTTACTTTTACCATTATATATCATTCATTGGCTTCCACGGCAGACCTTGAGAGAAAAGGGGAGGCTTATAAGATGGTTAGAAAATCATATAGGCAAGTATTTCAGGATAGAAAAGTAATAGGAGCGGGGCTTAAATGATAGTACAAGAAGTTTGAGTGTAGGCAAAATAATATTTGATGTGAGGATTGAAAGTCTATTTGAAAATAAAGCCCGAGGCGATTGAAGTCTCAATAATAATGAGGAAAATATACACTGACAAAAAAGTTTCATTTTGAACAAAAAAACTGCGTCAAACTGTACAGAAACAAAATTGAACAATTATTTGTTTATCTTGAGAAATACGAATATTGGCAGCAATTTAATTGTTTTTCAGATTTTACATTGATCAAGAGATCGAAAATAACTGAAGTTCAGAATGAGTTTGTAAGAAAATGACCTGCAAAAATTGAATCCTTAGTTTTTTATGTGCGTAGGCGAAGTTTAAGGTATCCTGAAAGATAGCACTGAGGTTGTTTGGGTGGTTTTACAAGTATATGTGATGAGAAAATAATGGGAAAAATTAACTGCTACGGTTTGAAAGGCGTTGAAGACTAAATATAGGCCGGGATTAAATACAGAGGAGCTCTTTCCAGCGCAAAAGATGACAATGTATGCGGGCCATAATAGTCCATGAATGGCGAATATATTCCCCTTGGTATATATACGGACATGCCTCCAATATGTCACCAATAGTGGAGCGTCAATTCAATTCGTATTTTATATGGTTAGGGAAAAAGATATTGAAAGGACATCAATGACCTTGAGAAAATTAGGCGGACGCTTATATTTAGACCATTATATCAATAGGAACATTTTCCAAAACAAATACTCTTAAACCTCGGAAAGAAAAGAAGTCTGACGTACCTGAAGACAAGCTTACTATAAATACTTTAAGTAGCTGAGCTTGTAAAAGGAAAGCACGATTCTGGAGAGAATGTTAAAATAGGACTCGTTGAAACCCCTCGCAGTTTGCGCGAAGCATGTGGTTGCGGTGGAGCGTTCAATAAATAGATGATTTCTGGTAATAACTCTGTAAATCGTTCTCGGGATGTCATTGACAGAGAAGTTTATTATAATAAACGAGAATACTATAGACTGATTATATGGAGCTTTATAAAGCAGAGAAGGCAGTTGGTTTCAGTAGCTTTTATGTGTCACGTGTGCGGATCGCGACTGACATTCGTAACGGAAAACAGCGGCAAATGACAGATTTTCCGCGGATATATATATACAGCCATGCTCTATTTTTCTTGAGATATCCGCAGACGCACTGTTTTTTCTAACGTTGGAAAGTGGCACGTTGTTTTATGTCAGCGAGACTTGACGATGAGTGAAAATTTCGAGGCATTTATATTAGCTGGGTAATTGACTCTTCCGACGTTTCATTAACAGATCGTCAAAGAAGGTTAGGACTAGCCTAGCCCATTCTGTCTTTATGAATTGGCTCTTTACTCCCACCAAGCTCTGGATATATATAATAGTGTTATATAATTTTGTTCAGGAAGGCCGAATTTAGAAGAATCTAATGAAAAATTTGTTTGATTTCTGATATTTTTCGCTTATTTAATGTGAAACTCCAGAAAGGAATCATATCCGACATTTAAAAACTATAGATATAATCGATCCTCCTCTTCTTCAGATATTTCTTCCATTTTTATTATATAAAAAATAAGTCAATATTAGTCAAGTCTGCCGAATTCACTTTTTTGCATGTTTGTTACGACGTGATTTGCGAACATAACGTTAGTGATTGACGGAAATTAAAAAATGTGTATCTGGACACTCATTCGGTAGATTTCTGTACATTGAATTCTGAAAACAACCTAAGTTTAGCGCAGTCGACTAAATGCGTGTGTTATCGTGGATCGCAAACGATTATTTTCAACGATTTCGCCACCTTATCCCTTACGCTCGACACAACAGGCTCTTATTATTAGTCATGCCTTGGCAGTTTGGACGTCGAGGAGCTTACGACGTCGAGGAGATTTACGAAGGTCTTGTGATCGCCGCCCCAATTTTCTTCATTCATTTCTTGCTAATCTGTTCATGATTTTTTAGTTAATCAATTTATTTTTCGGAAGAGATATTTTGATCTATTCAAGACGGATGAGCTAGTGTGATCAAAATTTATTTTTTTTCTACACACAATATATATGTTTTTATCTTGCATTAAAATTTGAACGAATTGACTAAATTCTTTTTAGACATGTGGAGAAATTTTTTTTATAATTAGTTTTGATTATGTACTCCGAGTAGGAATTATGGTCTTCAATGACCTATATTTTTTTATTTAAGAAAATTCAACAAAAATTAGTTGATTGAATTTGTCATTTAGAAAGAGGCGGATAAATTTACTGCAGTTTCAATAAGAATCTAAAGATTCTGACATACGTCATCATTCTGGATGTCAAGATGAAAATAAACTGGCATAACGCATACGACAGAATCGTTAAAGCTTCACGCATAGTTGATCTCTATGCATTCCACAACCACAACGATGATCCTGCTTACCGTCACACCCATTACCCGTCTTTACGGTGCGTTCACTTGCCTGGAGCGACATTAAATATTGCTTTATAAACTACAGTACTTTATACGGGGCTTTATACACTGCAGTACGCTACAGTAGTTATATAATATCTTCTGATTTCTTTTCAAGCTCATTTTGAGAGTGGAAAGTTTTCATGACTTTTTATGTAGTTTTCAACTGTCTGTAGCGTTCTTAGACAATTTAGTGATAGACAATATCTTTGGGACTGACTGTTGCAGAACGCATTTTTAAACTAATATACGCTTCGTCAAACCACTCTTTCGATTTTTCTTGACTGTGCAGACCGCAAATCGCAAAGTGGCCCAAAGTGTGTGGGACGTTCTAATAACCTATTGGATAGATTTCATTGAAAATTGGCCAGTTTAGGCCCATCTAGTCCATGACGTGTATACACGTATATACATACAAGTCATCCACCGTCAAGGGGATAATAACAATTATTTTATCATGTTTTTTGTATAATAATTATATTGCAGAATATTCCATATTATTGAATATTATTGAGATCACCCGGGTAAAGCCGCAGTGGCGCACAAACCATGTATTGAGGTGAAGGTTCGCTACACCTGCCGAGGGGATGGGTGGGTCCAGATCGCTGGATGCGGTGATCAGAGGCGTAGTTTGGGTGGGTGGTGTGTGGCTTCAAGCCTTAGAGTGAGCAATAAGAGAATGGAGTAGAAATTAAAAAGAGAGGAAATAAAAATAAATCGGTTGAATACACCAGTCTTCGAGCGCTTGTCCTCAACTGTAAAGCCAATTACAAATATCTTAGTAATATGCTGATCAATAATAGTATGATATGATAATATCACATTAAACCCACGGTCTCAAATCATCAAAATCTGGATCAAATCGTTACACAATGAAAAATCGAATGTAAAAGACTTGGACTTTGATAGGGCCCAGTACCAGAGTTGATTTTTTTAAATCTATTTGTAGTAGGAAAGTCATGTTTAAATCAACACTGTGTCTTTTTTGCTCCGTACGAGAAACACTTTAACTAAAAACTGTGGGACTTTTATAGAGTCTTTTCAGAGTTAGGTTAACTTCATTTTTTAATAGTGTAGTACTTATGTATAGTTGCTAACTATTTTTTCCATTGAGCAAGACTTTGATCCACGTTTAGATGAAAATTTGACACCTTGGAAAACAGTCAGCATGATAGGGCAAGTAGAAAGATAGATTCTAGATACAGAAAACGCTTGAGTATACCATCTATTTTACTAAAGAAAAATGGCTCTAGCATGTGAGGCGGGCGGCGCTACTACGGGAAGGACAATAGCTCAGGACAAATAAATATTCAACAATAATAGAAAGTGTCACTAGGGCATACAAAAATTTTAATTCAATTACCATTCGCTTCTAACTTTATAGAAGTATTTTATCACTATATACGTCGTAAATAACTAGTGTAAAAAGAAAACTTAATATGATCACCATTCTGATTATATAAAGATCAATCTACATTTTGCATATCCATAAGAGCTTGCTATGTGGTTCAAGTAGAGTGGAAAAAAGATAAAATGGTGGATTTTGCAGGTCGTTGATATGGGCTCGAGTACGTATTGTCCTCGAGACTATATTGCCGAGCCGCGTCACAGCGAATGACCTCGTTTATTAATCCGTTGAGTGACGTCACCGGACAGGTAATAACGTTAAGTAATATTTACTAACAGGCAGAGGCTTAGGAGGCCTCGGTTTCCCCGAGGAACTCCTCAGTTCTTCCTGAGGGCAATCGGAGGGTGCAGCGCCATCAACTAAATTATCAGCCAGAGAATTTCTGCACTCGCATATTAGACTGAATTTCTCCTTTTTCTATTCTCTTTTCCTAATCATCTAATTTTACAAAGATATTTTGATAACTATTTCTTTCTCAGATGCACTACTAATGATAACAATCTTCTGGAGTGGCCAACAGCTGGCACACTGCTGACATGTACCGGAACTAGTCTGATATCGCTTGGCAGTTTTTTGCCAGTAGTAGACCAGTATAGTATATAGTGAACATCAGGAGTTCTGCCAGTACTGAGGTACTACTGTAGTTTCCATCTGGGTTGCCAAGGTAAGATTATACAATTTTACAATCACATCTATTGCTAAGCATACATAGAAAAACTACCAAAATAGCAATATTTTATAATAGGGATCATCTTACATTTTAGATGAAAAATTTGCTCAACTTAGGCATTTTTCGTGATTATAATTGATATAAATGTGGAATATAAAAGATTTCCTTATCAAAGTGTGTTTCAGTCCTACCTGCTGGGAGTAGGAACACGACGACGCCATTTGGCGTTAATGGGTTCCCGGATGCTGAGGCACTAAAGAAACCGTGTGGGGTGCCACTTGAATTGACATTATTGTCACGACCCCTACGGCCATGTTCGCTCCTGTTAGCGAGCATTAGCTTGCTTTCGCTAACGAGACAAGACCCCACAGGAAACATTCGACAACAGAACACTTTGAGGTACTAAAATAACAAGTATTTCCGTTAGAAATATTGTATATATGTAAGTAAAACAGTAAGGGGTACATTTGAACACGTATTTTCTTTCTGAACATGCTAGGCAACACAATTCGACATTATACACCTCACGGAAAAAACAGACGTGTACTTTTCAAATGGGTAAACTTCGTTTTATTCGCATCAAAACAAAAGATAAAATTGTCGTAGTAACCATGCGAAAGTTGTGGACAAAATGATTTTGGGTCGCCTTAGATTCCAGGTTCACAACCTGACCCAAAAAACTAACTCGGCTAATAAATTATCTGAAAATACTAGAAATTTGAGGAAACTTTGAAATCGAATTTTGAGAATAGGTTAGGCTTTTGGGCCGACGCTCGGGTAAAAATATGTGGTCTTGAATGTCTTCAATATGTCTTCAAGACCATGATGTCTGGTTCGACTTCACCAGGTAGACATTGGAGATATAGAGACTTCTCTTGCATTTATGGCCTTAGCTGTGCCAAGACAAGACCAGGTATACTTGTCTGGAAACATGCTAAGTATTACAATTTTACAACTGAGAAAACTTGTAATTTTGTAATGAATGACTTTTAAATTAAAAATTCAGAATCTGTCGGTCTCAACAACTATAGGCATATAAAATTTTCCATGAAAAGATTAGAACTGTAATTTTCTACAAGTATCTAGTGAACTATTGTAGATAGGAAAAAAGGACAACATTTTTAGATTCGTCATCCAAAGAACATAATTATTGCAGATAAAAAAACTTATTATGATATAAAAAATAAGTATCACGAAGATAAGTAATATAAACATTTTTGTCCTTAAATCGAAAATATTCGTCTTAAGACATCAAAAATAGTATTGTTCCGTCTGAAGAATAACTTGAAATTGACTTGGAATAGTCTTTATCCAAGAAAAAATCAAGACCAAATATTTATACTGGGAGGTATACTAATCTGCACAGTTCTAGGTCCTAGTTCTGGGTTACTTTATCACATGAAGGTAATTTTTGTTGCAAGTGGAGAGTACATTTTTTAAGTTAACCTAGAACATTGTGTTTTTTTTACATTCGCTAACTTTTCTTCGGCACATGAGTTATACAGAAATGATAATCAACTAAAATTCCGAACCATAATTGTGAAAAACAATTTCTTATTGTCTGTTTCTTTTTTTAGAATTAACCTAAGAAATTAGGGTTTTCTCTCAATTTTACGACTTTTCATCAGCTTTTTACTTATGAACGAATAAATAATCAAAAAGCACGAACAAGTCATTCTTTAAATAAAGATTCATTCTTATGGATAAGTGATCTAGACTATGAGCAGAGAGTGAATTTTATTACAAATTTCTCAAACACTACGCAGAACGAGATGTAAAGTTAATGTCCTATTTTAATTCCTTGTTTACTAGAGATGCGAAAGTCAAAAACAACAATATGCATTACAAGTTATAAAAGAGTATCGTAAACAATTTCCTCACTGCAGTGAATCTACCTCATCTTGTCAGATTTCGTAATTTAATTCACTGTCATAATTGGAAGGAGAATTTTAAAAATGATTTACTGACCCACCACTCTGACCTATTCCTTATTATTCTATTCTTTTACATCTCTACTTTAAGGTAGCTTCTTTTCTTATATTATTATTTAAAATATGAGCGAATGAATGAAAATAAAAGTGAAAAAATGTATTCAGAAGTAAAATAGAATATTGCTCAAGCAATGATTCTTGTCGATGTTTATTGGTTATTATTTATTCGTAACTGAAGACCCGCATTTTTTTAATTTCGAAAAACGCGCAACTTTTTACGTTCATTCTGGAAAAAATATGATAATTGATAATAAGAAATGCATTTTAAGAAAAGATTGTTCTAAACAATAAAAAATAGTATAAAAAATGTTGAAAGTCAATTTGTGGAATAACAAAAAGCTGAAAAATAAGAATAAACGCAAAAAATACGCAAAATCTCATGTTTGCTCTTACGAGAGTTTTTCATGGAACCCTATCCTTATACGATATTCTACAACGTTTAAAAATTTTAAGAATATCTTATGATACAATATTGTTCAATGTTCTTCAAGAATGCCGATTATAATGTTTTTTATACTGAATTAATGCTATTCCACTATTTACAGTAAATTCAATAATATTTTTGTAGCAAAGTATGTGTTTTTTGCAATATTTCACAGTACAGATAATTAAAAATCTTAAGCATTAAATATAGAAATGAACTACAAATTCAGAAATGAAATTGTAAATTAAGTAAAAGTGTGTCAGAATTTAAGAAGGTCAATATTTCAATTGCAGAATTTATTTAAACCTCTTCTTAAATTTAGATAAACTTGATTTGAATCAAGGTAAATTTTTGCTCAATTCAAGTTAACCTCTGAATTTCATAGTTGACTTCTGAATTTAAGGTATAACATTTTTAAGTATTCTTTTGACCGTATCATTGTAGAGTTGTAGATAATTTTGATGCAAGTTTGAGACGCTTTTATGAAATACTTCTAAATGGACGAGACCTGTTTTCCTTTTGCATTGGGTTCTAAATTTACTTTGAAATTTACTTGATATGAAGGTAGACGCTGCCAGTAGACAACTGGCACACAGGTGATGACACCATTTCGTGCGAGTATTGTTAACGCGTAATAAAGTTTCTGGCATGAATAAACAGCATTCTCTACCTCTCCCGACCGCGACCTGGTGCCTCTTTGCCACATGGAAGCCACCAATCATGGGCGGGGTGGTTGCGCGATGAGCTTCAAACGGGCATAATTTTCCTGAATATTATATTATTGCCACGACTCTTCTAGTTCTTCCGTGTATCGCGTCCACACCAGCGGAAACTTCACTTCCCCGATATAACTTCTTGAAAGTAACAACAACAGTCAAACGAGATAGAACACACTCCTAATTCCCAATCTACCACAAGAGCATGACCTTATTTTCAGAACATTTGCTACTTCGACAATGCAATGTGTGTACAGTTGTAAAGTTATACATAATTTTAGTTTATGTTTCGAATTTTATTTCAAATTTCCATTTATATCATTTTATTTCATGTCCGTACACTGTTAGAAATTTGAATGCCTAATTTTAAAATGGTGCAATGTTTTCGGACTCAATATTTTGTCTTCAACCAGACTTGACCGGAATATTTAAATGTACAATATTCTTAATTTTTGATTTTCCGATTCGGGACGTTACAAATTTCAACTGGCTATTAGTAAGTCACGCTCGTAGTTGCACTTAGAAGGTTATGACCGTTTTTAAAGTTGTACAAAAAGTAATTCCCGAGCTATAGACAATGATCAAAGGCGTACTTATATTGTATTTTCCAAAATTCAGACCATATCAATGATTGATTCAAACAGTAATTTTTTCAATGCAACCCTTCTTACCGAGGCACCTTTTTGAGAGAGTTCTACCTAGTAGTCCAAACAAAACCTTGCAAAATCAACCTGCAACAATTCTCGAACATTCCAGAATATTCTAGAAATTTCAAGAACATTTCAGAATTCCTATGTACAGGGTTCACAGCGCAAAAGGTAAAAAAAGGTTAGAAGCTCAAAAAAGGGGAAATAGGGTAATTTTCTCACGAAAAAGGGGAAAATAGGGGAAAGATTTAACATTTATTTTTACATGTCAAAAAGAATAAACAATCTTTTTTTAAACAAATCTTTTTATAACAAATGTTACATTTTTTTTTTAAATTTTAATGGTTTTTCAATGATTTCTGCCATTAAAGAATTTATTTTTAAAAATTGGATACTTTCAATGTAAATTTAAAACAACTCTCTTCAGTAGAGCGAAGTGAAAATACTAAAATTAGGCGAATCGTTTGAGATACAATTTGTGGGTCGACATCCAAAATAAGTGAAGAAACAAATTTTTTAATCGGTAAATATCTTCAGTTGTCTCTTTGAAATTTTCAATTAAAAATTGTAATAATTCAAACAAACAAAAATTTGCCTTTTTAAATTTTTGTTTAAATGTACTAAAACATGTTTTTTGGATTTATTCGAACCGGAAATTTCTTTAGCTTGAACCAAAGAAACATGTTATTATTTTTTATTCATGAGAAACATTTTTTTCGTGGTGTTTATAACGTTCCATAATCTGAAAAAAGATAGGAAAACCTAACTCACGACAAAAATAAGATAAGTTTTGAAAAAAATAGTTCAATTGTTGAATTAAGAACATCAGTTTTTAACCAAAAATGGAAGTTACATTTTCGTTTCGAAAAATTGATTTTCAGTTGAAAAAACTGAATTTTTGCCCAAATTGTTGAATGTTGAAGCCTGAAAGAAGAGTTTTCTACAATGCAGTTGATTTTTCAACACAAAAATATGAATTTTCAATTAAACCGTTAATTTTCAACCAAAAATTAAAATTTTTGTTAAAAAACTTAGGTTTGAACAAAAAAAAAACGTTAACTAAAATGATGAATTTTCAACTGAAAAAATGACGAAAGGATGAATTTTTTTACAAATTACATAAATTTTTAACCGAATATTTGAATTTTCAAAATAAAAAAAGATCAATTTTGAACCCAAAATGTAATTGCTACATTTTCATTTGAAAAAACTAATTCTCAAATGAAAAAACCAATTTTCTACCAAATTATTGAATTTTTGAGCAAAAAAAACATTCTACAATATGTTTGAAGAACAATTTTCAAACACAAATGGAATAGTTCAATTGTGAGTTAAAAAAAATTAACTTTCAACGACAAAAAAAAGTTTCAACAATAGTTAAATGTTCAAGTGAAGATTTAAAAAAATCAATTTTTTAATTGAGTATTTAACTTTGTACATTTAAACTAAAATGTGTTATCTTCTAATACTTGTTTGAAAAGTACTGTATATTTTGTAACTGTTCCAATTTTATGTTGGATAATAACTTCTGTCTCCAGTTTTCACATTTTCAACTTGCTTTAAAATGATGTTTCATCTTCAAATTTTGTTAAAAAGTATTTTTAATGGTCTGCACTTAAAACGTGTACCATATTTATTCATAAATAATTTATTTGAATGCTATAATTGATTTAATTATTATTCAATACTGGGTACAATTTCAAATATCGTATATTTGAAGAGAAAAAGGGAAAAAGGGGAAGTTTTTTGAGAATAGGGGAAAAAGGGGGAATTTCAAGAAAAAAGGGGAAACTAAGAAAAAGAAGGGGAAGACTGTGCACCCTGTATGTATGTACTTTCAGAAATAACGAAAACTCGAGAAGAATCCAGAGAATTCCAGACGACTTTATAAAATTTCAGAAGCTTTCATACTCTTCAAAAATATTTCTAGAATATTATATTGCAGAATATTTTAGAGCATTATAGATCATTCCAGAATGCACAGAGAATTTCATAAATAAAATCATATTAAAGATAATTCCAAATCACTTTATAGACTATTCTAAACTATAACAAAATATTCCAGAATCATTAAGAGAATTCCAAAATATTCTATCAAAGTCCAGAGAAATCCACAATTTTAACGGAATTTCCAATTTACATAAAAATTACAGAGCATTGAATTAAAAAAAATTCAGAATACTGTAGAACATCAAAGATTTTTAGAATATTGCAGAACATACGAATAACGAAAAGTAGCAAAGTAATCGAAGGACGTAAAGTTAATTCAGTGTTTTAGAATTTAGTGGAAGTATTTCATTGTGTTTGATTGAGTTCATATACATAATTAAAATTTACAGAATAAAATTTATACAAATATGTTGAAGAACATTTTTTATTCTGATGAAATTTTTTTTTTTTTTAATTCAGAACTCCATCTTATACACTAATTGCACAGAAATAGGCTGTATTTGGTGTATTCTCAAGGCTATTATTGTATAAAAATACTGTTTTTTGTTCTTAAATAAACACAAATAAAGTTTTCGTTTCATTTCGAGAAATCCATTTTATTTTTATTACTATATTAATTCGTTCTTTCAATATTGTTTTGAATAACTTTTATCACGTTCAAAGAATACATCTAAAGAATCCTTGGAAATTTAGTTTTCAATGTTGTCCAACAGACTTTCCTTATAATTAAAAAAATGTATATAATGTTAAATTTTGTCAAGAATTCGCAGGTTTTAATCGAAAGAGAAAAAACAGTTCCATCTAGTAAGACATTGTTTAGGGCGGTAAGACTGTTTAACTTGAAATGTCATTGCGGCTTTAAAACTAATGTTTTGTAATGACGCAGCATCTTACGTAACATTTTATCTATTCCACCTCCTCACAAAATGCTTATGTCATACTTGAACGTCCCTTAATAAATATTTTGACGGAAGTAAAAAAAAAAAAGATAATTTACTATGAACATTCTGCATACTTTCCCTCACTTTAATTACATGAGAAACATTTCATGGACAATGGAAACAAGGGGAGCAGTGAGCTGACAAAAATGTTCTCCCATGAAAATGTCACTTATAATCTCTGAATTAATTTATAGCTAATTATGTGATCATTAGTGTCTTAATTGTCATTAAAAACGTAAGCTTTTATACTTTATTACAAACAAACTATCGAGAAATACATTTTATGAAATTTTGAAAATCTTTCTCAAGTTAATTGGAATAATTTTTGAAATAGCGGTACCATCAATCAAATAAACTTTCTCATTTCTTTCATTACTCAGTTATATATTATTTGTAATCCAGTCTTTCCTAAAGTACTGCTTGAGTTATCACGTCAACGTTTTATTTATAGGAAAACGAACTAGTTCTGCTACGCACGTTATCAGCGGACACCGTATTTCGGGAAATATCGACGACCTGTCAGATATCGAGACAAAACACTCCATTATTAGCTCTTCCTTGCCCTTATCAATTCTTCACGCTCTCTTTGCCTTTGCAAATACGGATTATTATGCGAAACTAATTGTATACTCTTTTCTGCAAAAAATTTTACACTTCTTACATTTGATACATTTGAAAACCACCAGAAATTGATCATATCAGTGAGCTTCTAAATATTACACTTTACTTCTTAAACTATATGGTACAAATTCTAAACTCTGAACGCGCATAAATATTCTCAAAATTTACTATTCCTAATATTTATTTGACCAAAATTCATTCACCTAATTACGGTTTGACTCTATTTTTGCTTCCTCATAGACCTCTATGAGGAAGCAAAAACGGAAGCTTTGTACTGATATATAACAATGTTTGCAATTTTCAAATTTGACAATATTCAAATTTTTTCAAATTTTATAAATTAAACGTTCCTCAATTTAGAAATGTCTGCTACAATATTCTAAGTACTTGTCCTGATGTAAGTGTGTGTGTATGTGTGTGTGGATGATAGACTTTTTTGTGAACACAATAAACGTGACGACGATTGCAGATCAATTGATGAAATTTCGAGGGCTTATTTTTACCTCCAATACATCAAAACTGACTACAGGCTTTTTTACAACATTCACTAAATTTTTATAGCACTTTACAGTATTTGAAAATAGGTGTTTTGTAGTAAAACTTTTTTGATTCACATAATTCAAAATTTATACACAAATTTGAAATATTCTTTGACTTGATATGTCTTCAGTGAAGTTTAATGATAAAAATTTGTCATCCGATATTTTTTATTAATTTTATAAACAAATTGTATAAAGAAATGGCCAGTGTGCACATTTGAAGTCAGAAAGTATTCGTACCTTCTCTTAAGTTTCCTTAAACTATTTTGCCATTGATGTTTATTAATCAGAGTTTGCTGTCCGACATTTTGTATTAATTTCGTAAACAAATTCTATGAATAAATTCTCAGTCTGAACATTTGAAGACTGACCAAATTCCTTTCTTTTCTTAATTTTCCTCAAATTATGTCGCTAGTGATGTTTAAAGATGAAAATTTGTCATCCGATATTTTTCATTAATTTCATAAGCAAATTATATATACAAGTGCTCAGTGTGGACATTTTAAAGCATAAAGAAATCGCTTTTTCGGTTAATTTTTATCAGATTATGTCATTAGTGATGTTAGGTGATGACGCATTGTCATCCGAAATTTTTAAATAATGTTATAAACCAATTATATAAACAAATGTTCTGTGTGAACATTTTAAGGCAGAAAGAAATAGTTTTTTTCTCTCAATTTTGCTGAAATTATATCGCGAATGATGATTACTCATCAAATTTTGTTGTTTGACATTTTTTATTGATTTTTTACATAAATTTTATAAACGAAATTCCCAGCCTGGACATTTAAAGATAGAAAAAAATTCGTTTTAGGGTTTTGTAGCCCCGGGCAGGAGCCCTTATAGTTTCAGTCGGGTGTCCGTCCGCCGTACTTTTTTCTCGACCCGACTCTACCCCAGATCCTAGCAGACGTTACCCAATACTCTAGCCCACCCCGTGCAGAAATTGCCCTATTTAGCCCCATTTAAAATAGGGTTCTGACAAGGCCCTGACCAGTTTTTCTATTCGGAATAAAATGAAATAAATTATAATATGGTGCTAAGCGGGCAGCATAATAGGACTATATGTAAGTATTAACACAATATGATCTGATTGTTCCGGCTTGCAAATAGTTAGATTATACTCATATACGAATGATAACATAATTTCTCATTACTTGATTTTGACCAGAGTTTTTGGGTAAAGCCACAAGTCGGGTATTCGCCAGATGTACTTTTGTTAAGCCACACTATAACGCTACGCAGCGCTCGCATCGGCGTTCGTGTTTATAACCTATATTGGTCAATCGCATTCGTGTTGTATAAAGTTGAGATGTTTTTTATGTCAAACTTATTAAGTGATAAGACATAATATGGATAAGAAGAGACAGGCTACAGAACGTCTTCGCGTTCGTGTAAAGAAATATCGAATTAGAGAAGAACTGCGAAATGATTCGAGTGACAGTGACAGCGAAATTGCAGCGGATAGCTCTTTAGAAGGTAGATTATTTTTTTTGTTTTGAATATTTGAAGATGTTAAGAGAAAAGGACGAGTAAGTTATTAAATTATCCTTATATCCTTATTTTTACTTCATTTGACTAATACGTATTACGTACGTAAGATATTCTGAATTTGTAAACGTCAACTACGAAAAATTGTTTGCTTTAATTAATCAAAAATGTATTCTAAATGATATTTTAATCGTTAAATAAGAAAAGCGATTTTTTTCTTCAAAATTAATTAGTTTTAAAAACAGAATGTTACGTGTTTTAATCAATATTCACAATTACAGAACCTAATTTGACCAATTTAAGAGAAGCAGAGTTGGAAGATTTTGGAGCAAGTAATTCTGATCATTCATCGAATAATTTATCAGGTAATGATTAATAATTAATATATATTCATAATAACAATTGTGATTGAGGTATCCTGTGTACCATAATACTAGATACGACAAGTAAATTACATTTCTAAAATATGCCCTCTTGTCCAATTCGTTGAAGATTATATTTGAGGTTAGGATCTTGGTTCTGGTGATTGAAAAATAATAATTTTTTTTTAGGCAACCTATAACAATTAAGTGTATTGAAAAGCGACAGATAAATAAATAGTGTCATGTATAATATGAAAAATACTGCATTCACAAATTACTAGGGTCTTTTTAGGTGTTTTGAATTATGTGATTTAAAAATTATAAGAAATTATTGTTAAATACTTTGTTTTCATATAATTATTTATAAAAAAGAAACCATTACTTATATGAGGCACTTTAATATTTTAAACTCGATATCGCGTTTCGTGTGAACGTAAGTTGGGCTTGAAAAAAATGTAAGAAACAATCTTGAGGTTACGCTCACATGGCCTCAAGTAAACAATTATAATTTTTATCGTAAAACTGCATATTCTCATTTTTTTTATTTCATATTATTAATATTCCTAATTACAAGCATAATGTTACTTCACTTATAATTCAGAAAGTTTAAAAATCTTGTATCCGACAAAACATGGCTTTCCCACATATACAATAAATTTATATTTTCTCTATAGATATCATCTTTAGATACTCTCATGGATTCTAATTTCATTCTGACGAAAAGCGTCACGAATATTTTGAAAAAATATTTGTCGAAAGATGTAGCGATGAGGTTTACCAACACGAAACAATCTGGAGATAAGTTTCTATTGAAAAATCACGACTTTCATCGGTGTGTTACAGGTAAGACTATAGAAAAATTTATTTAAAAAAATTATATTATGTTATAAATGCGAATTCTATTGGAGAAACTTTCTACCCATCACAAAATTCAAATAGATTATTTGTTATTTATCTTTAGTCAAAATTAAGATAAGACATTAACATTTTTACTAATCGCATTTAGTTCTCAAATATTTGCAATTAACATACTTTACTTATTTCTGTAAACAGAAGCCGTTATTCAAGCACACTTCGACAAAAAGACGAAAGCAAACGTCTCAGAAAAAGCAGTATTAGACGCAATCAGCGTTGTTCTGTCGAATGCCAAAGATTGGGAGGGTGGCAGAAAAAAACGTCAACAACAAAAATAGCTTCCTTTACAAAATTGTGAGCAAAGTTGGTCAGTTTTGGAATTGTTTCTCATCATAAAAATATACTAATAATATAACAATTTAATTAATTATTTAATTTAATTAGTTTTAAAAATAAATAATTTTATTGTAATAAAATTACGTAAGATTTTGTTCTATTGTCTTTTCTATCTTTCGATGCAATGAAACTACGTAAGATTTTCTTCGTTGTATTATTGATCTTTCGGCATCATAAAATTGCGTTTTCATAAAATCAGGTAATTTTTATTTATAATCTTAAAGCGATTACAGTTTTTGAAAAAGAGGCATTGACCAGAAAACCTGACAAGGCCCCGACAAGTTTCCCCTACATAGGGTATTGGCGAGTTCAAGCGTTACACCCTTGTCTGGTTCTAGCCAGTTTTTCTGACCAGGACCACACCAGAAGTAGGGCAAACTGACCAGAACCCTACTAGACCCACATCAAGATTTCTGCACGGGACCTTACCCCGTACTCTACACAATTTTACGTCATACCATAGCCAAATTTACCCCGTACCCTAACCGACTTTACCACGTACCCTTGCCGATTTTACACCATGTCTTAACCGACTTACCCATTTCTATCATATGCTTTATATTAATAATGTATATATATGAGACTGAAATTTCTTATCGTACTGTTATTCACATTATTTTTCATTTTTTAATTTTTGGATGAGAATTTAACTTTCAATTTTCGGTTTAGGTGTCAATCCTTAATATTTCAAAATCATTTTTGTACTTTAATAATTTTTTTTTTTTTTTTTTTTTTTTTTTTTTTTTTAATTTCCAATTAACTGAAAAATTGAATTAACATTAAGTTCCAATGTTTCATACATAAATTCGATAAAAGTATCAAAGGCTTTGTTATTTCTCTAAAGGTCTCATTCAAAATTGATTTCATTGATGCCCTCTCTCTTTATATGTAACAATTTCACATATTAACTATTTCTTTGCCCCTCATTTTGTCAAATTCCCGCGAAA
>CAKNXH010053106.1:0-10801 GCA_932178445.1 Andricus quercusramuli
GTTCGTTTCTCGAAGTCTTGGAGAACAATGTCAGGCCTCGAGTGCGCAACGGAGACTGCTGCCCGAAAATCGTAGTTCCAGAAAATCTGGCACTTCTCGTTTCGGACAATTGACTCTATATCCCTTGGAGCGTTCGGCAGGGCAGGGTCGCGACCAACACCGTAAGAGCGACAAAGGTGGTAATAAAGTACTCTTAGGGCCGCATTATGTCTATAGATATACGTTGTTCCTGCGTGGGTCGGACACCCCGATAGTATGTGTTCTAGGTACTCAGCGTGTGCATGACACGCTCTGCACCTATCACTGGGAACTTCTTGACATAAAATGCGGGCGCGGTATGCTAAGGTGGAGATTACACCGTCTTGGCATGCGAAAATAAAGCCCTCTGTACCTGAATTGAGCCCTGATGATTTGAGGAAAGCAAAAGTTTGCTCCTTCGACAAGGACTGTTTTTCTACATTTCTGTGAAAGTTTCCGTGCATTTGCTTGTCGAGTAGCTCTTGGTGAAATTTTCCAACCTCTGCTTTCTTTACTTCGGCTTTTAGACGTGAAGCATCTAGATGGAGTAATGCACTTTCCTCACTTCTGATGTTAAAATTCAGGCCAAGGGTCTCAGCAGCTTGCTCCGCGGCTTTGTAAAGGAACGCCCCTTCGCCAATCATCTCGTGGTTTCTGACCATCTTTAGGAGAGGATCTCTGCCATTCGCAACGATGTAAGCTGTACTCAAAACAATTCGGTTATGAAGACACTGGAGATTCAGAAGTCCGCGTCCGCCTTGCTGGCGTGAAATGTATAATCGCGGAACTGACGAATTGATATGCAAGCTTTTATGCATATGCATGATCTTACGCGTGGTGACATCAAGGGCCTTAAGCTCGTTCTTCGTCCATTGAACCACCCCAAACGAGTAGAGTAGAACCGGGACGGCAAGCATGTTAGTCGCAGATACCTTGTTCAACGCCGACAGATTGGAAGACCAAATCTGTCGAAGAAGATGCTTGTATCTGCTTCGGAGAGACTCCTTCACTGATGTTACGTCCTGAATGCGGCTTTGAGGCACGCCCAGGTATGTATAGGTCTCTCCAGTGTTAAGATGTCTAATAACACTTATATCCACAAGCTCAGGGTCCTTGGGAACGCCAGTAATCTTTCCTTTCTTCAAATGAATTTTGGCACACTTGTCCAAACCAAAGTCCATCCCAATCTCTCCTGTGTAGTTCTTGACGATATTTAAAGCAGTTTGAAGTCTGCTTTTACCAGCGGCATAGATCTTCAGGTCATCCATATAGAATACATGAGTGACCTTATGCTCACGCTGATTAGTGTCGCCACAGAGGTATCCAGGAGAATTTCGTAGTGCAAGAGATAGAGGCAAAAGTGTGATGCAAAAAAGCAAAGGGCTCATACTATCCCCTTGAAAGACGCCCCTCTGGAAGGTGACGTTGTTCGTCGTCAGACGATAATTCCTAGATGAGATGGTAAATCTAGTTTTCCAAAGAGGCATCAATCTCTCTATGCATCTCACTATGTGTGGATGTACCTTCAAGCTTTCCAACAGACAGATGATAAGTCTATGAGAGGTTGAATCGAAAGCTTTCCGGTAGTCAATCCAGGCCATTGACAGGACGCGCTGATGGACTGTAGCGTCTTTACAGACACACCTGTCAATCAGCAGGTTCTCTCGACAGCCTGCTACACCTTTTTTCGAGCCACGTTGTTCGTACATCTCTCGCCATACAGGCTCAATTCGTCGAACAATCCTGTTGTTTAGGATAGCTGTAAAAATCTTATACAGTGTGTTCAAACAAGTTATTGGCCTGTAATTCTCTGGTTTGGACAAGTCGCCTTTTTTCGGTAGGAGTATAGTGCGTCCTAACACTAGCCACTGCGGAATGGGCATCTCCGACTTTAAATATGAGGTGAATATGCGGGCCAAATGTTGGTGTGTAGAAGTAAACTTCTTCCACCAAAAGTTCTTGATACAATCTGGTCCAGCACCGGAAAAGTTCTTCGTGCCTCTAAGTGCTTTTTTCACCTCTTCGGCAGTGACTGATGGGCACTCCTCCTCAGATTTTATGAGGCTGTCGCAAAACTCCTTGAAGCGGATGATATTGTCAGTATCTTCCTTCAACTCTAGTGTTTTCGGGATCTTGTACACCTCTCTCCAAAAAGTCTCTACCTCCTTGGGCTTGGGAGGATTTTTTACAAAAACAGGGGGATCACTGAAGAGGCGCGATGGGTCAGCGAGAAACTGTTGATTCTCTCTGATCCATCTCTCCCTCTTCTGTATCCTCCTCCTTGCGTCAGATAACAGCCTTATTTTGTCAACAATATGTTGCTTGATTGTCAGCAGCTTTGACTTGTTTAGTGTGTGATTCAAGGTCCTTAGTTCTTGGGCGAACTTTCGAACCCTTTCCGTGAACGGTCTACCAGATGTTATGTAGTCAATCACACATTGAACACGGGACGCATTCTGTCTTGCCCATCCAATTTTCTTGTTCAGTTGATGCAAGCGTCTTCTTGTCTTTTGATCCATCGTCGGTTTGAGCCTTCGATTTGAATCAGCCAAAGCTCTCGCAGCACCATAAACTGAGCAATTGATGGTCCAGAGGTCGGACTCTTGCGAGATATCTCCACAAAGGGAGGCATCCATTTCAGCCAGATCTTGGGGCTTAAGAGGAACTTGCATGTTGATGTTCCTCCTTGTACTGAAATTGCCATCATCTTCAAGAAGGTGCCTACTTTCTGCGGTTGGTCTTAATGTCGTTTCATCTTCGTCTGCAGCTTGTTCAAGCAGCGGTTGAGGAAGCGCTCCGCGTACATATCCATTTTTGCGGAGGTAGTCGGCTTGATTTCGCAAAGACTGATGCGAAACGTGTTGAAGCTCTGGGTGTTTCTGGCACCACAGAGTATGCATACGCGCCATAAAGCCTCCACGAACAAGGATAATACTGGCATCGTAGCAGTCTAACACATCATTCTTAAGTTGATCCGTCCACTCAATGTAGGCGTTTCGCCGGTTCGTCGTTGTGTTTCCATCTAAATTATTTTATTATTATTTTTTATATATATATATATATAAAATATATATAAATATATATATAAATAAATATATATATATATATATATATATATTCGGTTTTGATTCCTTTGGTATAGAACCGAAGGGCTTATGACAAAGCCTCCAAACGCGTCCTCGGGTTGCGGATAGAGGGTCCCTGTACCAAGGGTTTCTGCTGAATTTGGTTACAATAATTAATAAGCAGTCGCGGACAATTGTCCAGGGATGGTCCCGAAGGAATAACCCCCAAGCGAAGGCGTGAGAACCGTGCCGAAAGCTGAATGTCACCTGGGTGAGGTGTCTCTAACAGTGATTCTGGGAAATCGGCGACTCTCAGAGTATACAGCCTTATCCTTGCATGCGGGGCTCTACAAGGGTGGACGAACCCTTTCCCTAGCTGCTCGTGGGAACAACATTGACAACACCAAACATAGTTGTAGTAAGTGCGGTTCAAAAGAATCGAACGCGCAGGGCTCCCGACAATGGGTCGGACAACAATGCCGACTACCCTACAGTTGGGGGAGCCAATCAAGACGGAGTCAATGCGATTGACCGGCGGAATCTTGTTACTTTTAGGTGGACGGATCGACTCAATGACGGCCTGCTGGAGTGCTACGATGCCAGTATGGTCCCTGAAGGAGAAGGTTACATGGCACGACTGCATGCTCTGTGGTGCGAGAAACACCCAGAGCTCTCAGACTTTTCGCAACAACGTCTGCGAAACCATGCCGAGAACCTTAGGAAAAGGGGTTATATAAGCGGAGTGCCTACTCAACCGCATCCAGAACAAGCCGGCAACAGAGAAAGAGAAGCGACACTGAGACCAACCGCGAACAGGCATCCAATAGAGGAAGAACGATGCTTCAGGACCCGGAGAAACATCAACATTCAGGTTTCTCCCAAGCCCAAAGATCTGACTGAATTGGATGATGAACTTCGTGGAGATTTTTCCGAAGAATCCGACCTCTGGACTATCAGTTGTGGTGTGTACAATGCAGCGAGAACTTTGGCAGATGCAAGCCGTAAAACAAAACCAACGGTTAATCATAAGACAAAAAGAAGAATGCATCAACTCAGCACAAAGATAGGCTGGGCTAGACAGTACGCGTCCCGCATTCAGTGTGTGATTGACTACATAACATCTGGCAGGAATTTCACTGCCAAGGTTCGACGGTTCGCGCGCGAACTGCGGATCCGTCATCACACAATCAACAAATCAAAGCTAATGACCATCAGACAGCATATTGTTGTCAGAATACGAATACTATCTAACGCTAGGAGAAGTCTAGAGCGGAGAGAGAGGTGGGTCAGAGAAAATCAACAATTTTCATCTGATCCATCTAAACTCTTCCAAGACCCTCCAATTACTGTCGACCATCCGCCCAAACCAGAGGAGGTCGAAGCATTTTGGAGAGAAGTCTACGAGGTCCAGCATCCACTTCAAGAAGACTCAAAGAACATAAATAGCTTCAAGGAGCTTAGCAATGCCCTCATAACACCTGAGGAAGAATGCCCACCTATCACTACCGAGGAGGTGAAAAACGTATTAAAAGGCATGAAGAACTTTCCCGCTCCGGGACCAGATGGTATCAAGACCTTCTGGTGGAAGAAGTTTCCTTCAACCCACCAGCATCTGGCCCGAATTTTCACCTCATATCTAAAGTCGGAAGAGCCTATTCCGGAGTGGTTGGTGGAAGGGCGCACAGTGCTCCTGTCTAAGACGGGCAACTTAGCTGACCCTAAGAATTACAGGCCAATAACTTGTCTGAACACACTGCATAAGATCTTCACAGCCATCCTAAATGATAGGATTCTTCGGACAATTGAACCTGTGTCGCGAGAGATGTATGAACAACGTGGCTCGAAGAAAGGCGTAGCAGGATGTCGGGAGAACCTGCTCATCGATAGATGTGTCTGTAAAGATGCAGCATCCTATCAACGATCTCTATCGATGGCCTGGATAGATTACCGAAAAGCTTTTGATTCAACCTCCCATAGACTTATCATCTGTCTGTTGGAAAGCTTGAAGGTTCATCCACACATCGTGAGATGCATAGAGGTATTAATGCCGCTTTGGAAAAGCAGATTTACCATCTTATCTGGAAAATATCGTGTGATCACTAACAGTATCACCTTTCAGAGAGGTGTATTTCAGGGCGACACCATGAGCCCTCTCCTCTTTTGCCTCACATTATTGCCACTATCTCTCGCACTTCACCATTCCGAAGGGTACCTCTGTGGCAATCCTGGAAATCGAAAGCATAAGGTAACTCATGTATTTTACATGGATGATCTTAAGCTCTATGCTAGAAATCAAGAGAAACTACATCTAGCTCTAAAAATTGTCACAGGGTACACTCAAGAGATTGGAATGGAGTTCGGGTTAGAGAAGTGCGCCAAGGTTAATTTGAAGAAAGGAAAACTTAACGGCATCCTCGAAGATCCTGAACTCGTAGACAGAAGCACTATACGACACCTTTGCGCTGGAGAGACCTATACATACCTGGGCGTGCCACAAAGCCGCATTCAGGACGTAACATCTATAAAGGATACTCTCCGATGCAGATACAAACGTCTCCTCCGACAGATATGGTCTTCCGAACTGTCGGCGAGGAACAAAGTATCTGCAACGAACATGCTTGCCGTCTCAGTAGTACTCTATTCATTTGGAGTAGTTCCATGGACGAAGGACGAGCTGAATCTTGAATGTCTTCACAACAGGATTATTCTGGGTACAGCACATATTGTCGCAAATGGACAAAACGCTTTTCTTAAAATGGTTAGGAAACACGAAGAAGTGGGCAAAAGGGCGTTTTTGTACAAAGCAGCGGAGGAGGTTGCTGGAACACTCGGCCTTGACTTTAATATCAGGGGTGAGCGAAATGCGCCAAATCTTATCCATCTTGAATACTCACTCCTGAAGGCCCGGATTAAGAAAGCACAGGAGAAAAACTTCCGCGAAGAGCTCCTCGACAAGAAGATGCACGGCATCTTCCACAGAGATGTGGAAGATCAGTCGATGTCGTATGAGCTGACGTTTGCTTTCCTTAGATCACCCGGATTGAAGTCGGGCACAGAGGGCTTCATTTTGGCATGTCAAGATGGTGTCATTTCCACTCTAGCATACCGTCGCCACATTTTGAGCCAAGATATTCCCGATGATAGCTGCAGAGCGTGTCATGAACACCCCGAGCATCTAGGACACATACTATCTAGTTGTCCAGCTCATGCGGGAACAACCTACATCCAAAGGCACAATGCGGCACTGAGAGTGCTTTATTACCATCTCTGTCACTCTTAAGGCATTAGCCCAAATACCTCTCCGCTCAACGCCCGTAGAGAAATAGAGTCAATTGTCGAAAATGAGAAGTGCCGCATATATTGGAACTTCATATTCTCGACAATTGTTTCTGTTACGCACTCGAGGCCTGACATGGTTCTTCTTGACTTCGAGAAACGAACCATGTTCGTTATCGAATTTTCGGCACCAGCGGACAAAAACGTCACAGCGAAGGAGAAAGAAAAGAAAGAAAGGTATAAAGACCTTATGAGGGAGTTGCGACGGTTATACCCGGAATATTCTGTTGAGCTAATCGTCCTGATCATTGGCGCTCTTGGAGGTGCCAACGTTTCACTTGTTGATAGCCTGAAAAGCAACCCTGCGTGTCAACAAAATGCTGAGGCACTTGCAGGGAGAATGCAGAAGGCGGTCGTCCTTGGGTCGCTCCGTGTCCTCAGGGTGCACGAGACTTTCGCCGGATTATCGTATTGAATTCGCGCAGACTGTAACCACCCATCTCACGGTCGTGAGACGTGGTTACAGCTGAAATTTTACCGCGATTTCGCTGGGAGCGGGTGCAATTTTTCAGATTAGCATCCGCTCCCGGCGAAATCCTGCGGTTGTCCTTATGACAAACTTTTAACTATATATAGGTTTCGGTTTCGATTCCTTTGGAATAGAACTGAAGGGCCTATGACAAAGCCACCGAACGCGTTCTCAGGTTGCGAACAGAGGGTCCCTGTACCAAGGCTTTCTACTGAATATGGAATTGGAATGAAAGCTTTTAATGTGTCCCCTAAGGGTTTACATTTTTCTTGTATCTCTTCCTTATTCCTTTACACACCCCCACGCACTTGTTTGGTGGTGGGAGAGGAACTCATAGTTTAGGGTGGGTTCCGAACCACCAAGAGCAACAGCTTTAAGCACTAAGAGAACCCCACGACTCTCCGGAGATAAACAACTCCCTTGCTAGGCAAGTGTCCACCGCATGGGCCGCCGAGGCTCTTCCAGAGTGCGAGGCGAGAATCAAACGCGCAAGCCGACAGAGTGGGTCCGAAGCCTACGCCTTAACCTCCACGAACATCGTCCCAACTCTTTCTGCTGAATATGGTTACAATAATTAATACGCAGTCGCGGACAATTGTCCAGGGAAGGTCCCGAAGGAATAACGCCCAAGCGAAGGCGTAACAACAATGAGACCACCAAAACACCAAAAAGTTGTAGATGCGGTTCAAAACGATCGAACGCGCAGAGCACCCGACAATGGGTCGACAAACAATGCCGATCATCCTAGAGTTCGGGGTGTTGAAAATAATTTAGATGGAAATACGTCGACGAACCGGCGAAGCGCCGACATTGAGTGGACGGATCAACTCAAGGATAACTTGCTAGCCTGCTACGATTCTAGCATTATCCCTGTTCACCGAGACTTTATGGCGCGTATGCACACTCTGTGGTGCCAGAATTTACCCAGAGCTTCAGCACGTTTCGCAGCGTGAATAAGTTCTCGCTGTTTGTCAATAGATGGCTCCAGCAGTAAGTGCGGCTCGATTTTGACATATCCAAAACGTCATGAACGCAGGTTTAACATATGGTAAACAAACCGTTGTAACACTTCAGTGACCTTTCTTTTGGGCTTCATACTTTTGGTTGTGTGAAAATGTCTGATTTTGTGCCAAATAATCCTCATTTGCGGGAAGTATTGATTTTCTTCTTTCCCTAGCGGACCAAATGAACGGAATGGATACGCTATAGCGTATCCTTAAGCCGGGTTTACACCAAGCGAGCATCGTTCGCGAACGCTGTTCGCGAACATTCTCGAACGGGAGGCTCGCTCGGTGTAGACGCTTGCCCGCACCGAACAGTGTTAGTGAACGCTGTTCGCGAACGTTCGTTCGTGCTCGTCCGTGTTCGGCCGCTTGTCGGTAAATCGACAAACCATCATAGGGATTCAGAGTTCGTTGCGCGTCCAGTGTAAACGGTAATTCGACAGGAGCACGCACAGCATTTTTCGGAGCACATTGAATTTATTGTTTTTATTCTAAAACATGGAGTGGGACAACGAAAAGTGCCTGTAAATAATAGGCTTTCCAATGATTTCCGTTTGAAATTCTTTAAAATTTTGAAAACTGGAAACCGCTATAGTTGAATCATTTGTTTCATAAAATTATTCAGTTTTTATTTTTTTTACATCTTCATGTTTGAAATCTTAAGACTAAACAAAAGAATAGTTAAATAAATTTTTTCAAAAATGAAATTCAAATTTGGTTCTTACCATTATATCATATTATTATATTAATTACATCAATATTGTATTAATAAAATTGATATTATATTAATCACATTTAATGAAATAGTACAATTTTCAATTATTTTCGTTTCTAATTCTTTAAAATTTTGAAAAAATTGACAGTTTTGATAATGTGGGTGCCATGTTCGTGCACTCTTGTCGGAACACGGACGAATGCTCGCGTACAACTGCTCGGCTCAGGCAGTGTGAACAAGAAGCCCCCCCCCCCCTGTGGACGAATGCTCGCAAGCATTCGCAAACGTTCGCGAACGATGCTCGCTTGGTGTAAACCCGGCTTTATAGTATCCACCTCGTATCCTTTCCGTATCATGCAAGAAAAACTCATTAAAAAAGCAAGATGAACATTTAACTTGTTGAAATTCGGATTCTACGTGAAATTTTGCGTTAGAATGTCACGGAGTAATTGCAATAGTTTTTCTTGCAACATTAAAAACTTATAAAAAATATAATACTTATCAACAACGTGGGCTGAAGGCGATTTCAAGCGCATCCATAATCGCGTAAGTACATAGCAGTACTGAACGACGATGCGTTTGAAGTCGCCTTCAGCCCACAATAATGACAGGTATAATATTTTTTTTAAGTTTCTAACGTTGCAAGAAAAACTATTGCAATTACTCCGTGACCTTTTAACGGTAGCGTATTCCTTCCGTTCAGTCGGTCCGCTAGATTTCATTCTAAGAAAACGGCGGCTGAAGCGCATCGAAAGCTCCAAAAAGTTTACGGAGATGCTGCTCTAAGTGGAACAATGCAAAGAAGATGTTTGATGTTGAGATTTTATTTTTTTATTTTATTTTTTTATTTTTTCTTCTTTATTTTACTTCATTTTATTTTTTTTATCTTATTTTCCAGATGTTTCTTCTTGCCAAACGCAAGAAGAGCTTGCTCCAGCATTAGTAGTTATCCGCCAAGCCATTTTCAAGCGATTGCATGCGTTGGGAATGATTCGAAAACAAGGAACTTGGGTTCCTTATGATTTGAAGCAAAGGGACGTTGAAAGTAGTTTTTTCGCCTGTGAACAACTGCTTCAGCGGCAAAAAATGAAGGGTTTGCTTCATCGCATCGTGACGGGTGATGAAAACTAGATTCATTACAGCAGCACGAAGAGACAGGCGCGGATCCAGAGGGGGGGCCACGGCGGCTTGCCCCCCCCCCCCCCAAAGCCCAGACCCGAATTTTTCAAATAAGATAATTGAAGTTTACTATCCCACCAAAAAGAAACTAATTCGGGAGGATTGCGGCGAGTTAACATGCTTAAATTCGCCCGAATTCTGCTTTCTGATTCGTTGAAACGAACTGAGCCAGCGCGAATTAAATGCTTGTCAATTTGCCTTAATTCGTGGTCAAGGTAATTTCGAAAAAAATTAATAAAAATTGCATGCATCGAGTCTCGAACCAGCGATCCCAAGTGTGTAAGTCCAGAGGACAACACTGAGCTACAGAAAACATTAATATATATTAACAACAAATCCTATATGCGCCCACGCTTGAGTTATACCTTAAGAATTCGATTGAATAGGCCAGTTTTTAAGTGTATTCGCGCTGCGAATTCTGGCGAATTGGAGCTTGACTTACAATCTAGCGGATTAAAATGAATTGGCCGACACTGAAATTGTTGACACTTTCAAGTGAATAAGGTCCCCTAAAATATTTTCGCTGAATTCAGACGAATAGGATATTTTAAGACTATATTACTCTGCACGAATTTACACACATAAAAAGCAAGAAAATTGCCATCACGATTACTGGGACTAAGGTCACGATTACTGGGATGTCTACCTTAACTGCATAAATTAAAAAATGGGAAAATTAGTGTAATTAAAAAAAAACTAAAACATAAGGTGTCAAAATACTTTTAAAAAGAAGTCAAAAACTTCGGAGAAAGCTTACTATTTTGAAATTTATCAATATTTTTAAAAGCATTAAAATGTGTTTGCTATATTGAACAGAAATTTCACAGAAAAAATAAAGTGTGAATCTAACGCTAATTTCAGGGTACCATTTCCCTTCAAAAAAAATTAGTCTTGGTAGTGTGAATGGTACCACTACAAAAGGTATCGTTTCCCTTGTATTTGGGGTATGAAAAGTCACCTGTAGTCAATTTTTTTACAGTTTTTGCGGCAAAAACAATAAGTGATAGTTTCGTAG
>CAKNXH010053109.1:689-25175 GCA_932178445.1 Andricus quercusramuli
GAACAGCTACTGGAGACGAACACCTGGCAAGATGACTCGCCAACCATTCTGAAAAGGACTGTCGGAGAGAGAACAGCCGCTGGAGACAAACACCTGTTGAAAAGACTAGCCAACTATTCTGAAAAGGAATGTCGGAGAAAGAATAGCCGCTGGAGACAAACGCCTGTTAAAAAGACTTGCCAAGTAGTCTGAAAAGGACTGTCGGAGAAAGAATAGCCGCTGAAGACAAACACCTGAAAATATTTCTCGCCAACTATTCTGAAAAGGTCTGTCGGAGACAGAACAACCGCTGGAGACAAAAACCTGTGAGAAAGACTTGCCAACTATTCTGAAAAGGACTATCGGAAGAAGAATAGCCGCTCGAGACAAACACCTGGTAAAAAGACTCGCCAACTATTCTGAAAAGGACTGTCGGAAAGAGAACAGCCGCTGGAGACAAACACCTGATAAACTTCAACTTCAACGCGCAATTCAATGGTGACCTTCATTTTGACCTTGAAGTTGACCTTCATGGCTTTTTGAAGGTCAACTTTGTTTTTTTAAATGGAAACCCCCTTTTTTACATCTGTAATCGATAGAGCGGAAAATTCTACGTTCAGGTACGTACCCAAGTCATAGGTCCATTGTAACGTTTAAAGTCAATTGGAGACTATTTGAAATAAATGAAGTTTTCCAAGAGGCCTGTGCAATTGCTGAAGTATTTTTCAACGGGGAATTCAATGGTGACCTTCATTTTGACCTAGAAGTTGACCTTCATGGCTTTTTGAAGGTCAACTTTGTTTTTTTAAATGTAAACCCCCTTTTTTATATCTGTAATCGATAGAGCGGAAAATACTACGTTCAAGTACGTACCCAAGTCATAGGTCAATTGTAACGTTCCAGGTCAGTTAAAGGTTATTTAAAACCAACAAAGTTTTCCAAGAGGTCAGTGTAATTCCTGAAGTAAATTTCAACGAGAAATTCATTAGTGAGCTCTGTGTTGATCTTGGTGATGATCTTCAAGGTTTTTTCAAGATTTTTTCCAAGCAGTTTACGTTTACGTTTAGTATTTCTCAGGAACAACGACGTGGACGTAGTAAATTCTGTTCCCTTTGGGGTGCTTGATTAGCGTAAGTCCGCTCGCCTCTCACGTTTCGGGGTGCTTGATTAGCGTGAGTCCCCTTGCCTCTCACGCTTCAGTGAAGATGTTCGAGCTGAAAACCTTGAGCTTTTTGACAAAAAGCTATGCAATTATAAAAATGTGTTACAGCATTACGAATCATCTCCCTATCAATCAAAGTAGCCTCTTGCAGAATCCGATTCTGCAATTAGTCTAAGCTTTGGGGTTGCGTTGAGTATACTTTGCTCTTTAAATAACCCCAAAGAAAATAGTCGAGAGGCGTCAGATCAGGAGATCTAGCAGGCCACTCGATTTCACCCCTTCTTCCAATCCACCTATGAGGGAACTGAATATCCAAATATGCTCGAACCACCCTACCGCAATGAGCAGCTGCTCCGTCCTGCTGGAACCAAATATTTAGAAAATTATCGCCTGTAATCTCCCTTATTCTTGGCACAATTTGGTTTCTTAGAAGCTCTTCAATGCACGGGCATTGAGATTACGATCGATGAAGAAAGGGCCTATCAACGTATCATTCAAGATACCGGCCCAAACATTAATCTTTTGTGGATATTGTGTGTGGCTCTCCAAAATCCAATCAGGATTTGTGTCGGACCAATATCTACAATTTTCCCTGTTAACTTCACTTTTTAAAGTGAAAGCAGCTTCATCTGAAAATACTGTATTGTACAAAAAAAGAGGATCTCTATCAATTCTGTCCATCATAATTTCACAAAATTCAACCCGACGATCAGGATCGTCTTCATTGAGCTCTTGTACCAGATGAACTTTCTAAGGATGGGAATTAATGCTTTTTAAAATATTTCGCACTGTCTCAGGAGCAACGTCACGCTCATCACTAGCTCGACGTAAAATAAGGTGTGGGTTTTCAACAAATGCTTGGGCTATGTCCACCTGCATCTCCTCAGATCCTGCAGATTTTGGCCGACCAGTTCTCTGAAGGTCCTTGATAGATCCATGATTCATAAAGCGCCTTACAGTTCTTTCAATTGTTGATTTTGAGACAGGATTTAACCCTTCTCCATTAAGAAGAGTGCGATTAAAAAGCAAACGAACTTGATCGTAAGATCGAACTCGATTTCCCCAACCACGCATCATTAATACAGATACCCTCTCTCGTTCCGAAAGTTTAGCTTGCGCCATAATAATCTTTTAGCGAAAGATAGTAAGTATGTACTCGTAATACGTAAATTTAGTTTCGATTCGTAATATTCGTATGGAGATAGAAAAACGGTATAAGAGTTATGGTATCGCCTTAGGTATTAACTTAGTTATCGAAAAATGGTATAGGACTTTTCGATATAACTCTTTGGGGAGGAACAGAAATCTCACCAGAACTCCTGGAACTTTTAATGAAAAATTTCTTATAATGATTTTACAATATTCAAAACGCTGTAGCCAAGATCAATACAGAGCTCACCAATGAATTACTCGTTGAAATTTACTTCAGGAATTACACTGACCTCTTGGAAAACGTTGTTAATTTCGAATAACCTTCAACTGACCTGGAACGTTACAATTGACCTATGACTTGGGTACGTATCTGAACGTAGAATTTTCCACTCTATCGATTGCAGATGTAAAAAAAGGGGGTTTCCATTTAAAAAAACAAAGTTGACCTTCAAGAAGCCATGAAGGTCAACTTCAAGGTCAACTTCAAGGTCAAAATGAAAGTCACCATTGAATTCCTCGTTGAAATTCACTTCAGGAATGACCTTCACTTTTTTGAAAAATATTTTACCTGAGGAAATATCCAACCGTACTGGGACTTTTTAGACACCCTATGTGCTGTACGCAGAATAGTCCTGTTGTGAAGACATTCAACATTTAGTAATCGGCGACCACCTTGACAGCGTGAGATGTAAAGTCGCGAAAGAGAAGACTCAAGTTGCAAGCTTTTGTTCATGTGCATAACCTTTTAAGACCCGATATCGAGGAATCTGAGGTCATCCTTCGTCCATGGAACCACTCCAAACGAATAGAGTACTACCTGGACGGCAAGCATGTTTGTCGCAGATACTTTGTTTCTCGCCGACAGTTTGGAAGACCAAGTCCGTCAGATGGGACGTTTGTATCTGCATCGGAAAGTATCCTTAATAGATGTCACGTCCTGAATTCAGCTCTGTGGCACGTCCAGGTATGTATAGGTCTCTCCAGCTCCAAGGTCTAGTTGCTCTTTATTTTTAGCATAGATTTTAAGATCTTCTATATAAAATACATGAGTGACATGATGCTTTCAATTTCCAGGTTGCCGCAGAGGTGAAAGGGAAAAGGGCTCATGGTGTCGCCCTGAAATACACCTTTCTGAAAGGTGACACTGTTAGTTATCATACGATGTTTTCTAGATGAGTTAGAAAAACCGTTTTTCCAAAGCGGCATTGATCTCTCTACGCACCTAACGATGTCTGGATAAACCTTCAAGCTTTCCAACGGACAGATGATAAGTCTATGGGAGGTTAAATCGGAAGCTTCCCGGTAATCAATCCAGGCCATCGATGGGTAACGCTGATAGGATGCTTCGTCTTTACGGACACATCTATCAATGAGCAGGTTATCCCGATATCCTGCTACGCCTTTCTTTCAGCCACGTTGTTCATACACTTCTCGCCGCACAGGTCCAATTGTCCGAACAATCCTATCATTTAATATAGATGTGAAGATCTTATACAGTGTGTTCAGAAAATTTATTGGCCTGTAATTCTTATGGTCAATGAAGTTGCTCGTTTTCGGCAGGAGCACTTTGCGCCCTTCCACCAACCACTCCGGAATGGGTCTTGATACTATCTGGTCCCAGAGCGGAATAGTTCTGCATGTCTCTTAATACTTTTTTCACCTACTCGGTAGTGATATGTGGGCATTCATCCAAAGGTGTTATGAGGGTACTGCACAGCTCTTTGAAGTTATTTATATTCTTTGAGTTTTTTTAAGTGGATGCTGGGCTTCGTAGACTTCTCTTAAAAATGCCTCGACTTGCTCTGGTGTGGGCGGGTGGACGACAGTAACTGGAGGGTCTTGGAAGAGTCGAGATATGTCAGCCAAAAACTGTTAATTTTCTTTCTCCGCTCTACACTTCTCCTGGCGTTAGATAGCACCCGTATTCTGTCAACAATATGCTGCCTGATGATCAGTAGCTTTGACTTATTGAGGGTGTAGGACGCGTACTGCCTTGTCCAGCCTATTTGAATGCTGAGTTTATGCATTTGTCTTTTGGTCTTATGATCAACGGTTGGTTTTGTTTCAAGGTTTGCATCTGCCAAAGCTCTTGCTGCATTATACACACTACAATTGATTGTCCAGAGGTCGGGCTTTTCGTAAAAATCTCGATAAAGGTCGTCAGTTACCGCTTAGCGCACTTCCCGCATCGTGTGGGTTAGAGGGAATAGGCAAAAAAAGTATATTACGTGGCAAGGGCGACAAGTTTGGCAATTACACGAGTGGGGATTTACCAATGTCGCCCTTACCACACACGATATATTTCTTGTCCTAGTGCACGATAAACAAGACGTTGAACGAGTAAAATGTCGGTTATGGGCTCTTGGAGTATTGAGGATTGCGACGGTAAGCGGTCGGTAAGCGCACTTCCGCCCGTATCAGCGGGCGGGAAGGACACATTCCCGTCCGCGGATACGGGTTGATACAGACTCTCTCGAAGTGCGCATGCGTCATCGTAGTCGGGCAGCTATTTCACACTTTCTACTGGCTCTACAGGCATGGAAGTCGCGTTTATCGTACAGGTTGAACAAAAAAGAACGTTTTGGCATCTGTTTAATATTCTGCAAAAAAATTACTGCGGACCTCTTCCAGCCTTTAAGTTTTATTCTTCAGGTATAATGTCGAAAACCCGTTGAAAAGAATATTTAAAATGGTACAAGGAGAAAAGTCCTGATCCAGAGTATCAATTTAGTTTCTGGGAAGAGCTTTTTTCACATTGTAAAAGTTATGTAGATATTTCACGCTGTGCGCATATCGGCATGCAATAGATTTTTCCTAAAGCACTTTTTAAGCGAAAATACTATAGGGATAATATCGAAATGTGGTTATCGGTGGGGTGACACACAATCTGCGGTTAGCATCGAATAGCTTCTGTCCATTGAGTGAGATCTTAATATTATTATCTGCCACGCTTGTAGAGCTCGAGAGCATCGTCTTCAAGAAGGACCTCTAGCAGATGGCTTTTTTTGAAGCTGAAGTTGCGAGAACTCGTCGTCTATTTCAATTTCATGGTTGCTTCTGGCATGGATGCAAACTCTTTTATTCCATTGACAAAGATTATAAACTCAGTAATAACAAAGAAAATATGAATAAGCGATATGAAAAGACTAGGGCTAGTACTTCATGGCGAATAGTTGTATATTTACTCGGATACACGGCAACCGGGTATTCGAGATCACAGGTATTACTCGAGTACCAAGATACCCGAGTAATAATCAAAAATTCGGATACCCGGATAATCGAATAATACCTGGGTATTCAGGTACTCGAAGAAGTTTTCTAAATTTAAAAGACGTCTCGTTCCTGTAAATAATAAAAGTCGATATCATGTTAAAAAAGGAATAGAAAACAATCAATAGAAGCATGTTAGTTTCATAATCCTTATTCAAAAATCAAAAGAAATCACGAAAATGTCAGAACGCCTGGAATGTAAAAAAGCCAATTTGGGATTTGCCCAATGTGCAATATTCGAAAATGATATTTCACAGAATCATTCGACGCCGGCTTTCAATAAGCATCTGCGTTATGGTCATTTACTAAAGCGAAAAGAACAGAGGTATATGAAAGTGTGCAATTTCTTAAGTCAATTTCAATACTAACATATTTTTATCTAATTAATTTCCTTTGTGATACAATAAGTTATTATCATAATAATGTGAGATATTGCAACTAGTTTTCGTCTGTATAAAAGTAAAAGTAAATTCAGTGTCATTTTATTAATTTAATACTGTATGTGCAGCTTTGCATATATAAAATTTTCTAATAGGTGAAGCAGGAACTAATTATCGATTTAAAATCATCATTTTAGGTCCTTAATTTTGCTTGTGTAATAAGTGGTGGCTTAATAATGACGTTGAGTTGTCATAGGAAAATATTGAATGGAGGGTGACCGGACCTTTGTGATCATGTTAGTTTTTGTTTTACTATATTCCTGAAACCTGAAACCTACCCGGGTACGCGATATTTAAGTTATTACCTGGGTGCTCGAATAATACTCGTTCCTTCGAGTACTTGCCTGAGTACTCGGGTTACCGGGTATTGGCAAAGTCAGAGCCATAGAAAAGACACGTGTGCAGTCAGATAAAACGAAAAGGTGTTGATATGAGTTCAGAGAAATGAAAATGTGAGTTCAATCAAGTCAAAAATACGGATAGTAATCACAAAGGTGTTTTAAATAACCGTCCATTCTTAAAAACGAATAAAGAACTAAAGCCTCGCGATGCATTTTATGATGGTTTTACAGAGAATACAAAATGATTTTACGAGGTTAAATGTATGTAGGTTCAGAAAACTGTAAAAAATTTACAATTCCATATTTCGAAAAGCAGATTTCCAGAGAAGGACTCGTGAATGCCATTCAATTCCCAGCAATCGCACATTTCCTACTTTGCATTCAATTGCGTTCTATAGCATTGAAACATATCAGAACTCTTGCATTAAGACGCATTGAAAGCGAAATCTCTCCCTTCGCATTAAGACGCATTCAACATTGAAACGTTATATAGATGGGTCCTAAAAGAAGGTACGCAACTCACGGTGACGGGTAGAATCTACGTAACTCGCGCTGACAAATAGAATCTACGCAGCTCACAGTAGCGGATAAAAACTACGTGACTTCATTTTTTTCGGATTTTGAGTGACCGTCAGAAACTGTTGGAATGTGTTGAAAGCCGTGATAAAAACGCTTCAATTTTTCTATTGATTGATTTAAAGCATATTAATTAATAAAATAAAAATTCACGCAACTCGTTTTTGCAAGTGGATTCCGTGATGAAAGTACGTAACTTGGCTAAAATAGTCTGCCCTTCACCGTGGCGCCAGTTTTGCTGTCATTGACTTGCATGGATTATAAAAAACCTAACCTTTAAGCGAAGTAATATAATCGGATTTTATGTAGATCAATACTTATAATTTATAAATATTTTTGTATTGAAGACGAAGCTTACATAATATGAAAGTCCTGGCGGAGAAGGAAAAGTCGATTTAATTTGAAACTTCTATAAAGTTTGAGGTTAGATCAAGCAGCACACTATTGAAGTTATATAGAAAACATCAGTAACTGTATTAAACATTAAGTTCAGGTCATATTTTATTTTGCGATGATTATAGGATCACTATGAACACTTTATTATATCTGAAATAATTACAATTGAATTTTGAAGACAAATGAAACTTTGAACACGGTTTCCTAAAAACTTGCATTTTGTTACTTGCGTATTTTCTATCCGTACCAACGAGTTATGTAGATTCTATTTGTCAGCGCGAGTTACTTAGATTCTATCCGTCACCGCGAGTTGCGTACTTTCTTTTAGGACCCATCGATATGCGAACTCTCGCATTACAAATTATTGGACTTCCGTACCAATCCAAGGTTATTGCAAAGCAGATTTACAGAGAAAATCTCGTGAATGCGAAGTAATAGTATGTAATTTGTCGTTTTGAGCAAGGGAGAACATCGCACAAGACCTCACGGCTTTAAGACCCATTTTGCCGGGTTTTTCACCAGCTCTAAAAATGAGGACAGAGAGATTGACTCACACAAGATCACATCCTCAAAACCGAGACGTGTCACGTCCTGAGTCCTCAATTCACGATCAAAAACCCACTTCTAACCTTCTTCCTTATATCCCTTTAAGACCAGCCCTGCACAACACTCACTCTCGTTAACCATAATCACCCGTAAGATTTCCCTGCTAAAAATTTCGAATTCCGAAATTGGTTCAAATTTATCCGAAATCAATCCGATTCACGATTTTTTCCGAAATATGTCCGATCTAATCCGAAAACTGTACGAAAACAATTAAAAATTTGTCTGGTTATGCCCGGAATTTGTTCGGACCATAAATTGCGACTCCGGAAAGAGTCCGATTTGATCCGGAATTCAAAACCCGAAATTATTTTTGTTAAAGTAAAACCGGAAAATCGTCGGCTTGAGTCTGAAATCCGTCCGGTCAATAACATCGACTCCGGAAATAGTCCGAATCTATCCGAAATTAATCCGCAGGTTCGAGTTATAATTCAGTGAAATTAAAGTAAAAACGGAAAATCATTCGGTTAAATTCACAATATGATCGCAAGTTAAACTCAACGTAATCAAGTTTTAGATCAAGTATACATTTCTCCGGTAACGCCTGTTTTTGTGGTTGAAAAAAATTCTTTATTGCAAAATATTCGAAAAAAATTAATAATAGAAAATGGCGTATGTAACCCTGGCGGACCGGCTCAACGCAAAGGTTACGCTACAGCGTTACCATAAAGTAACGATAAAGTAATCTTAAAGTAATCTCGAATTATAATGCATAAAAGAAACAAAATAAATATCTACATTGTCGCAATTATAATTGTACGTTAAAATTTACGTTAGAAGGTAATGCCGTAATTGCAATAAGTTTATTTATAGCGTTAGCAATTAGAAAAAACATAGTGGCTGTCATTGAAGCCTGCTAAAGGCGACTTTAAGTGCATCTGAGTAGATCTGAGTAGATGCGCTTGAAGCCGCCACTAGCAGACTTCTAACGCAGATTTCTGACGCTAAAAAATAAACTTATAGCAATTACGGCATTACCTTCTAACGTACATTTTAACGTACAATTATAATTGTAACAATTTAGATATTTAATTTATTTCATACCACGCTGAAAAAACCAGTTCTCGTTAGATCACTGAAGTTAAGCAGTGTTGGGCACGGTTAGTACTTGGATGGATCACCGTTCGGGAATACTGCGTGCTGTTGGCTCGTCGTGGGTGTGGTGAGCCCACACTTGTAGTTATTTACTACAAGAAACTATCCACCTAGAAACACTACCCGAATCGGGTAGTGTCACGCCTATCCTGAAAGGGAAATGGCTTAAGGGGATTTATCAGCGTTATAAAAAGGAATTCCAGTTTCCGGCCGCACGGTTGAATATTTTGGTCTGATTTTTCGCATACCTCATCTAAATGCTTTTCTCTTTTGTGGTTAAGTCTCGGTTTTTTGAATTTTTGTTTAGATTTAAAGTTATTAACAAATAGAAAAGAAGAATAGAGAAAAAATGCAGTGATGCTCAGTACTAGCTGAGTTTGTATTTTCGATGCCTGCGAGTCAACCCTCGTCAAACCCGCGAGCTCGGCTTCGAGCAGACACCCCGTCGCGCGAGTGGAGACACTCGAGCGCGTCGAATTATCCGGAACGAATCATCCTCCTCATTGTTATGAGATGCAGGCCCGTTGAAAAAACTGAAATTACGAAAGCGTCGCGTGATTGAATTTTAATTAGGATACATAGTTTATTTAAATAATTCTAAGAAAGTGAAAAAAAGATTCATGAAAATCGGTTAATATTTGCAGTAATAATAGAAATTTTGAAGTGCACACGATAGTATGCAGAGATACACAGCAGAATGGGAGAAACGAATTTTTATCCTTCAAAAGGCCTACAGCCTTCAATTTTGCCCCAATCCGCAATTACTTTTTTTTTTTAATTGAAGAGCGCTAAATTTCCAAGAGCACCTTAGTCACAGATTCTTGCATTTTGCTTCCTCATAGAGGAAGCTTTGTAATGGTGACATTTTTCAAAATTTTTAAATTCATTTAATTAAACCCTCCCTAATTTAAAAATGTCTAATACAATATTCTAAACAATTGTCCGGATGTGTGTGTGTGTGTGTGTGGATGTCACGCTTTTTTGTGAACACGATAACAAGAAAACGGTTGCAGATAAATTTATGAAATTTGGAGAGCTTATTTTCCTCACTAATATCTTGAAACTGACCGAAGGATTTTTCAAAATATTTATTGAATTTTTTTCTAGCACTCAATAATATTTTAAAAATCGGTTTTTTATAGTAAAACTTTTTTCATTCGCATAATTCAAAGTTGACGCAAGAATATAAAAGATTCCCTGGTTCGGTACAAATCGATTGACGTATAATATTAATACATTTTATTGAAGAGTAGGGAAGTTATGGTAATTTATATATTTTGAAAATCGGTTTTTTATAGTAAAACCTTTTTCACTAGCATAATTCAGAGTTGATGCTAGAATATAAAATATTCCTTGGCTCGAAACGAATCGATTGACCTATAATAATAATGCATTTTATCCAAGGGTAGGGAAGTTATGGTAATTTATATATTTTAAAAATCGGTTTTTTATAGTAAAACTTTTTTCATTAGCATAATTCAGAGTTGATGAAAGAATATAAAAGATTCCCTGGTTCGGTACGAATCGATTGACCTGTAATTTTATTGCATTTTATCAAATTGTAGAGAAGTTATGGTAATTTATATATTTTGAAAATCGGTTTTTTATAGTAAAACTTTTTTCATTCGCATAATTCAAAGTTGATGCAAGAATATAAAAGATTCCTTGGTTCGAAGCGAATCGATTGATCTATAATAATAACGCATTTAGTCAAAGAGTATGGAAGTTATGGTAATTTATATATTTTGAAAATCATTTTTTTATATTACAAATTTTTTCATTAACATAATTCAAAGTTGATGCAAAAACAGAAAAGATGTGTTGATTCGAGACGAATCGATTGACCTATAATATTAATACATCTCATTGAAGAGTATGGAAATTGTGAAATTGCATAATATTTCAAACAGAAAAACTGTTTCAAACAGAAAAACTTTTTTCATCGACATAATTTTAAAGTTGATGCATGAATAGAAAAGACTTTTTGATCATAAATTTTCAAATAGAGTAATATTATGGCAATTTTTGTGAAGAAATCACAAAGCTGGGAAAGGGATAGGGTGTGACAGAACTTTTCCTTTCCCTTTTCCAGCTCAAAAAATTATTATTTCGAACGCAAGATTTGATTTGTCTGATTTGTCTTTGTATTTAGAACATTTTTTGTATTATATTGTAATTTTTCATTTTTGGTAAATTTCTATTTTTAAATTGAGCAAAATGAAGACTTTGGTTTGTCTATTATTGAAAAAAATAACTAATGCTTCCTCTATGAGGAAGCAAATACATTTGCTAACGGGAAGCAAAGTGCTCGTGAAATGAGCACCATATAATTATAAATACAAACAAAGTGGAAACACTCGAGATCGAATTCACAGCTAGTTTATTTATTCATTATATCTTTACTCGAAGTATGAGTAAATAGAGATTTTTCACAAAATCATTATTTACTCTTCAATAGCGGTTTGCATGCAATGAAAATCATCCTAAATCGATGCAATAGTACACCCAGAATGCCAATAATTTGATTATTGTCATTAATTGTTATGAACAACAAACATAAGGTGAAACGTCGATCGATTTGAAGAGGAAAAATTATTTTATGTATCATTACTCTACTTTATTTTCGATTCCTCTTACACAATTGCACGCACAGAATGTTATACATACGATGGCACTCTCAAACGCTTTGAAAAATCGCCCCCGCTGGGGAATCGAACCTTCTGAACTATCTACAACCTGTCCTAAAACCTGAATCTAGCGAACGCGTTAGTGAAGTGAGCTACGTTCCATAGATTTTCCTGACAAACTCTCCGTCAAACGGTTCCTTCGAAAAACGTGACTATATACGAGATGAGAATAAATGTTTACTTAAAATTTGTTTCATTCATCTCTTACGGATGATATATAATATTTTGTAACGAGTTTGGGGAAAAATATTTTGCTCACAAGTATTAACTCACACAGAAAATATATTATTACTAACTTATATGTATTATTATAAAATAATTGAAAATACAATTTTTTTAAAGTACATATTTTTTATTATCCAAAGGTAAGACTTGAAAAAATGTTTTCAGATGAAATTTGTAATTTGATTTTTTATCATTCATCTCTTACAGACGGTTTCTAATTATTTGTAACGAGCTTGGGAAAAATATTTTTCTTACAAGTATTAACTCACATTTATGTATTGTTACCTTGAAGTTTACTTGTTCTCATTGTACCAAGAAAAATTGTAATAGTTTTTAATACTTAATCAGATAGTGATCTCAAAATATACAAAACTTCTAGTCAGCATTACTACTGCAAATTGTAAAAAGAACGATTACCAAAACAAGTAGCATAGAACATATAAACTGTATGAATAACTAATTTTCATAGTAAGCAAAGAATTGTGAGTTTGACTTTTGCAAGTGAGTTCGATCTCCTTTTTCGAATTGCAATAAGCACTGCGCGAGATTGTTAGACTTACTATTTGAAATTGTAAGTAAGTTCAACGGCGATACCACGCTGAAAACACCAGTTCCCGTTAGATCACTGAAGTTAAGCAGTGTTGGGCGCGGTTAGTACTTGGATGGGTGACCGTTCGGGGAATACTGCGTGTTGTTGACCCGTCGTGGGTGTGGTGGAACCACACTGGTAGTATTTATCCACCTAGAAACACTACCCGAATCGGGTAGTGAGGCAATGAACTTTCGAGTTCGAAATGCTAATCAATTTTTTTTTTTTAAGTAAGTTCAGTGGCACAACGAGAAACGTGTAAACCCCCTCCGCAAAATTTTGTAGGAGGTCCGTTTCAAATTAAAAGAAAAAGCACAAGTTATAAATTGCTTATCAGCAAAACAACTATTAGATCCCCAAACTCGTTACAAAATATTATATATCATCCGTAACAGGTGAATGAAACAAATTTTAAATAAACATTTATTCTCATCTCGTAGATGGTCACGTTTTTCGGAGGAACCGTTTGACCGAGATTTTGTCAGGAAAATCTACGGAACGTAGCTCACTTCACTAACGCGTTCGCTAGATTCAGATTTTAGGACAGGTTGTAGATAGTTAGGAAGGTTCGATTCCCCAGCGGGGGCGATTTTTCAAAGCGTTTGAGCGTACGATCGTATGTGTAAGATTCGTGCAATTGTGTAAGAGGAATCGAAAATCAATTGCAGTAATGATATATAAAATAATTTTTTCCTTTTCAAATCGATGGACATTTTACCTCATGTTTCTTGCAGAAATTTTCGAGCTAATCTATTTATAAACCTTGTATAGAATGCGTGTGAGTATTAATATAAATTATTAATAACAAATTTACTGTGTGAGTTAATGCTTGTAAGAAAACTATTTTTCCCAACCTCGTAACAAATAAGTAGTAATCGCCTGTAAGAAATGAATGATAAAAATCAAATTAAAAATTTCATCAGAAAACATTCTTTTCAAGTCTGATCTTTGAATAATCAAAAATATGTACTTTAAGAAAATTGTATTTCCAATTATTTTCTAATAATGCATATAAATTAGTAATAATATATTTTCTGTGTGAGTTAATACTTGTGAGCAAAATCATTTTCCCGAAACTCGTTACAAAATATTAGATATCGTCCGTAAGAGATGAACGAAATTAATTTTAAGTAAACATTTATTATCATATCATTTCTTAGATGGCCACATTTTTTCTCGGAGGAACCGTTTGACCCAGAGTTTGGTAGAAAAATCCAAGTGGTTCCGTAGCTCATTTCACTTACGCGTGCGCTAGATTGAGGTTTTAGGACAGGTTGTAGGCAGTCAGGAAGGTTCGATTCCCCAGCGGGGGCGATTTTTCAAAGCGGTTGAGAGTGCCATCGTATGTGTAAGATTATGTGCATGCAATTGTGTAAGAGGAATCGAAAATAAGAGTCTGCCATGTATCTCTGCATACTATCGTGTGCACTTCAAAATTTGTATTATTACTGCAAATATTAACCGATTTTCATGAATCTTTTTTTCACTTTTTTAGAATTATTTAAATAAACTATGTATCCTAATTAAAATTCAATCACGCGACGCTTTCGTAATTTCAGTTTTTTCAACCGGCCTGCATCTCATAACAATGAGGAGGATGATTCGTTCCAGATAATTCGATGCGCTCGAGTGTCTCCACGCGCGCGACGGGGTGTCTGCTCGAAGCCGAGCTCGCGGGTTTGACGAGGGTTGACTCGCAGGCATCGAAAATACAAACTCAGCTAGTACTGAGCACCACTGCATTTTTTCTCTATTCTTCTTTTCTGTTTGTTAATAACTTTAAATCTAAACAAAAATTCAAAAAATCGAGACTTAACCACAAAAGGGAAAAGCATTTAGATGAGGTATGCGAAAAATCAGACCAAAATATTCAACCGTGCGGCCGGAAACTGGAATTCCTTTTCCATAACGCTGATAAATCCCCTTAATGGTATACATTATATTGATTATAATTTGAGATTACTTTAAGATTACTTTAGGGTTACTTTATGGTTACGCTGTAGCGCAATACATGTTTTCTGATTGTTTAGTTATCATAGTAAGATATTGCATGTAAAAAATCTGTAAAAATTAGAGGAATATGTACATTTTTCCTATTGATGTTCAAAGTTCGAGATAGTTTTTAGTGAAACGAGTGGAATTATGTACAGTTATGGCGTTATAGACATCTGTCATTATATACATTTTGTTGAATTTCAGCTGTGGTAATGGTGATAAAAATTCTGTAAACAAATACATTTTGTTCTATTTTTTTCATTATTCGAGATAGTTTTTAGTTAAGCGAATATACATGTTCACAGTTTGGTGTTTTAGCAGTCTTTTACTATCAAGATTTATTGAATTCCAACTCTTTAGTAGTGTTGTCAGTGTTGACTTAAATCCAGTAGAGAAATGTAATAGAAAAATAAATTGTTGTCTATTTTCCTGTACTATTCGAGATATCTTTTAGCTGAGCAGACAAAAGTATTTACAGTTTATCACACGAACAATGATGAGGATATTAATAAGCTTTTGAACAAGGATGAAGATAATTATATGGTTCCCATAGAAAATGAATCTGTTCATAAAAGTGAATCTACTACTCTCTTGGAAGAAGAAGCAGTTGATAGGAATAATGATGGATTTGATGACGATGTGGGAGAAGAAGCACTTGAAAGGTTGATGATAGAATTGAGATTGATGTGGAAAAAGAAGCAGTTGATGGGAATGATGATGGAATTTACGATGATGTGGAAGAAGGATAAGTGTATGGGAATGATAATAATTGATACCAATAGTTCTTATTTTACTAAAAAACCTAACTGTATGCTATTATTGTTCTTAATATTTTACTATTTAACATACTTAGTTCAAAAATATTCTCATTTTTTTCCTAAAACTACATTAAAAATATAATCAAAAATGACAAATCGGACAAATATCGGACAAAGGCGGATAAGATCCAAATTAATTGAATTCGTCAAAAAAGACAAATTTCTTACTTCTCCGGGTGAGGTCCGAATTAATCGCATTCCTGAATTCGTACAAATTTCGTATTTAACCGGATGATATCCGTATTAATCGCATTTCTCAAATCGTTCAAATTTTGGACTTAAGCGGATTAATCGCATCCGCCAGACCGTACAAAAAACGGGCAAGAATGGATGCTATCCGGGTTAATGGCATCCGAAAACCCGTACAAAACATGTACATTATCGGGCACAAATCGGACTAATCGCATCCGCAACCCTGCTAAAATTTTTTAATAAGTTGCGGATTCCGCAATTAAAAAATCAAATGAGGCACCTAGAGCAAAAGTCGGAAAATTATCAATGTCCAGGAAAAGTGCGATCGAAAAACAGTTGGAGCAAGAAAAAGACAAGTTTCGTTTACCTGTAAAGACGAACAGATTGAAGTTGGAGGAAAAGAGTGACAACGGAGTCGCTCTTTTCGTCGGACTTTATTGTGTTCGTCTCTACCGCGAAGCAAAACTTGTCTTTTTCTTCCTCCAACTATTTCGATTTCCATCTATTCGCAAAGGGTTGTTATTCGGTTCTTTAGCATTCACAGAATATTTAGGGAGTGTTTAAATACCTGTACAGAATCGATGAGTTGAAGTAAGTTTATGCATCGGTTTGATAAATTCATGTTTCAATTAATGCAAAAATGTTTCTCTAAACTTTCTTTTGAACTGTTTATTAGTGATAGAATTTGAGAAACTTCACACGATTTTTTTAAATTTGGGAAAACGTCTACGACGCTTTATAAATATAAATTTGAATAAATAAATGAAATATAAATATTTATAAAATAAATATTCAAGAGATTCCAAACTTGTACGATACTATACGACGTTGTACCTTGAAAAAAAAAAAAACAAGTCATTTAAGCAGAAACTTTTATTAAAAAATGTACGCTGTCAACTGGCATGTCCAATTGCTTTTTCTTACCATTTTTCCACTCAGATTTCCAATTGAACCGTCCAATTGTGAATCAAATTGTTTCTTCCAGTAGAGAAGACACAGAAAATACATTAAATCACAAGAAATTCATCAAAAAGCACATTGAAGTACAAAAAAAATTAGAAGTACGAGAAAGTAAAACTGGTCAATCGGGACTCTCGAAACCGTAAACAATCAGGACTGTATGATATGAACCACTCTTGTCAGAGTTTTGTCCCAAAAAATATTTTCTTTGTATTTTTGCCATTTTGGTTTTATAATATCATAATGAACGTGGAAATGTTTGTGCTCGAAAATCAAACTTCATCAAAGTACCTTGTTATGTGTATGTACGTACATATAACAGGGTGGCCATTTTGATGGAAGAAAAAAATTTTCGGTCATTTCCCGGGTTTTCTCGGTTTGCAATCATTTTTCAGGGCCAATAAAATTCAAAAATGTGAGCTCTGAAGCTAAACATTTTTCCATTTGAAGAAATGAAAATAAGCTACAAATTAAAGCACTCAAAATGGAACTCTTGAATTTTGAACTTTTTAATTGAAGTTTAAGTTTTTGATTTCAAAAATGTTGTATTCACATTATCAATAATTTACACGTATAAAATATAAGGTTCTAAAACTTTTAAATCACACAATTTTAAATGAAATGCAGATAAAATGCAAAATTTAGAATTTCTTACTTTTATAAATTATGGAGTTCTAAAATTCAGATCAAATTCCCAAATTATAAATCCACGGTGTTATTCCCAATGCTCTTAGTTCAAGAATTATTCAATGAACTTTAAATTTTTCAAAATTATATTATTTTAACAAATTTTAAGCTAGAAACAATGAAACATTAAAAAATGAATAATTAAAATTTTTTAAATGAACCATTCGCAACTTAGAAGTGGAATTCTTCAATAAAAAACAACAGAATAAAAAAATAAAAATAAACTCAATTCGTTATTGTAAAAATGTCAATAGCAAAATTAATAAAAAAAAGTTTTTTCAATTTTTTTCCCCACCACGTTACAGGCTTCAATAAAAACAACTACTAATCTAAAAAAACTAAAAAATAATGAACTGAAAATTTGTTTCGAATACTTTTTTTTCTCCAAATTCCGCTGTGTAAATTTGTACAATAACAAATTTAGTTATTTGTATTGAATCGTACAACGCTGTGGGGGAATAAAAAATTTCCTCGAAGCTTGTAACGTGGAGGGAAATTTTTTTTTTTTAATTCTCCTATCGGAATTTTTACAATAACAAAATTAGTTGTTTTTATTGAAGCCTACAACGCTGCAGGCGGAAAAATTTTCTCAAAATTTCTTTTTTTTTAATTTTCCTATTGAAATGTTTACAATAACAAATTTTGTTGTTTTAATTATGCCTATAAGGCTGTGAGGGGAAAAATTTTCTCAACATTACTTTTTTTTTATTTTGCTATTGAAATTTTTACAATAAGAAATTTAGTTGTTTTTATTGAAGCTGTGAGGGAAAAAAATTTTACCGAAAAATTTGTTTTCAAAATTTTCACAATAACAAATTCAGTTTTTTTTTTATTGAAGCCTATAACGGTCTGGGGAAAAACGAGTTATCGAGAGAAATTTTTTTCCCCACAGCGTTAAAGGCAACATTAAAAATAACTAAATTTGTTATTGTGAAAATTTCGATAGAAAAATTTTGTAAACAAATTTTTTGATACCATTTTCTATTCCGCAGAGCGCTATAGGCTTCAATACAAAAAATTGTTACTGTAAAAATTTTAAAAACAAATTTTTCGATGAAATTTTTTTCCCTCGCAACTTCAATGAAAACGACTAAATTTGTTATTGTAAAAATTTCTATAGAAAAATGTTGAAAAAAACCTCACGTGCGTCCTACACTACGACCCAAGACAGATTGATGTGTAAAGATCTTCGGTAAACGTTAACTGAAATTGAAATCTTATACAAAGCAAATAATAACTCACGCGCTTGTAGGATTATAAAAATTTATTTTTTCTTATATGTAATATCGTGCAAAAGTTTCTGGACATCTATTTTCCAATAGGTTGAACAAGCACCCTAGTTTTAATAATAATAAACTGTAGATTTTCTCTCAATCATTGCATAACAGGTGATAAAAGTACCCACTTTATGGGCATAAATGAAAGCCAATATGTGTTAATTTTATTAGAAGTTGTTTGAAAAAACGTCAAATGTTAATGTTTCCGGAAAATATCAATAAATTCGGAAATAACCAATCTTTTATTGTTTTTGGGCTAATTTTGAAGATAATTTTCTGCAAGTCTGTTATAATACTGTTCTATTAATTTGATTTAATTCAGTTATCAAAACCTGACTTTATATCAATATTGATAAGTTCTTTAAATTAAGCTTAGGTTTCGATTGCATCGAAGGAAATATTCTAGAAATATCTTATCAAGTCACTAAAATGATTAAGAAAATTATCTTTGAAACTAGTGCAAAGAGATTAAAAAATATTAATTGCTTTTTGATTTATTAACATTTTTCGGAAACATTAAAATTTGTAATTTTTTTAATAACTTCTAATAAAATTAATATATCGCTTTCAATTTAAGAACATTAGGCGTATAATTTTATCAGGTTTCGTGTAGTAATTGGAAGTAAATTTAGAGTTGAATATTTTCACAACTAGAGTGCTTTTATAAAGTATTGCAAAAGATAGGCCTAGAAACTTTTGCATAGTAGTGTATTACATTCTCCTATAAACTATCCAATGAAGGTATATTCTATTTCTGTAAAATTAAAATCTATCACTTATATCCAGAAAACAATAATTTTCCACGATTTTAAGAAAAATATAATTCTTAAACAAATAATAATTGTTTGAATAATTGAAAATTATTTACAAAATATTCGGAAACTCGTCCCTTAACAATTAAAAATAACACTTGTCACAAAAATCCAAAGAATACAGTTTTTAGTACGAATTTAATAGAAAACTGCTATTTTGCAGTTTTTGGGTCACTTACCAAACACAATAACAATGGCTTGCAAGGGAGGTGGGAAGTCAAAATTAAAACTTACTGGGTGGAAATTATTCTTTGAACATGCGTTAAGAGAATTTAATACTTTAATTCACAAAAAGTTTGTAACAAGTAGCTCTTTTTTCCATTTTTTTTTGAAAATCAAGTTTTTCCCATCTAAAACCCCATGTTAATTTCGAAGGCTCGGGGGCACGGGTTAACTTTGACAAAAAAGAAAACAAGAAAAATGTTGAGTTGATAAACTGTAAACATAAATTAAGTATTTATTTTTAAAATTGAACTATAGTTCGACTCTTAACAATAGAATAATAATAAGATTGATTTTATAAGACGATTATGAATCTGTTCATAATTAAATAATTCATAGATATTTACGTTAAAAACTGAACTATTTTAATTCGAAAGCCTTAGTAAATAATAACATTTTTGCATCCGATTGAAGCTTCAAAATCTTTTTTCAATCTTCAAAAACATTTTGATTAATATATTCATAATTAAATGCTTTCTTTCAATTTCAAATCATATTCAAATATTTTTGCATTCTAAAATACTCCATTTGTTAATCATTCAGTTTAGAAATTTTTAATTAAAAAATTTTCGTTTCAATATTTAACAATATTTGACTGTTTATTTAGAATGAGAAATTATAAATCAAACATTCAAGAATGGACTAAATAAAATTGAATTATTTAAAATAAAATAAACCTCGAATCGTTCGAATTTCAGGGTGCTGAAAGTAAACCTTAACATTTGCATTCTTTCATTTTTTTAATTTTTAATTTGTAAATGACATTTTTCAATTTAGATTTTTCAAGAAACAACTTATAATAACTACGTTGTACGGCTTTTAAGTTAAAATAGTTTGAAAATGATATAATTTTGAACACTTACAAATTTCTCTGAAAGAACTCTGGACACGCTTTGAGGTTGAAATTGAATTACTTAGAATAAAATAAGACTCGAATCATGAAAATTTCAGAGTGTCGAATGCAAACTTAAAAATTTGCATTGATTCATTTTTTTTTAATTTTTAATTTATAAGTGATATTTTTGAATGTGAATGTTTCAATAACAATGTAAAATCCTTTAGTTCTAGTATCTCAACCTAAAATTGTTCAAAAATGGTCTCATTTTGAACATTTAAAAAATTTATTGATTCATTCTTCAAACTACTTTATTTCCAAAACGCATTCTCTCCTTTGCCTGCTTAGTCAAGCTTTGTTTATAAAATACCGATGCGGACCGATTTCAGTTCTCTGAAGTGTCGGACTTATGTTACGCATCTACATTTAGAATTAAGCTAATTATACTTCATGAAGAAGAATATTCAAAACTGAAATTTCACTATGAAAAATTCATTATTATGACACTTATCATTATTATTACACGTGTAAGTACTCAAAACTTATAAGAAAAATATTGAAAATTGTTTCTTTTTTTCAAATTAAACACATCATATTTTCCTCCAGTTTGCAAATAATTTACAATTGTTTAAACAATTATTAATCTTGAGAGAGAGAGAGAGAGAGAGAGGGGGGCAAACCTCCGTTCTGTGGCATAAGACACAGCGCGTATGCCAGAGGCCTGCGTTACACTTTCTAGTCGTGGTTTCATTCGGTTATTGTACAAATTTCTATAGCAAAATTTTGAAAACAAAAAATTTTCAGTTTATTGTTTTTTAGTATTTTGGGTTTAGTAGTTGTTTTTATTGAGCCTGTACCGTGGTGGGGAAAACAAATTTTTGAAATTTTTTTTTTAAATTTTGACATTGACATTTTTACAATAACAAATTTAGTTGGTTTTATTGATGCCTATAACGCTGTGGGGGGGGGGGGATTTCTCAACATTCCTTTTTTTTTAATTTTGCTATTGAGATTTTCTCAATAACAAATTTAGTTGTTTTTATTGGAAGCTGTGCGTAAGGGAAAACATTTTACCGAAAAATTTTGTTTCAACATTTTTACAATAACAAATTTAGTTTTTTTTTATTGTAGCCTATAATGCTCTGGGGAAAAAACGAATTTTCGAGAAAAAATTTTTTTTCCACAACGTTATAGGCTTCATTAAAAACAACTGTTATAAACAAAAAAAATGTTATGTAATTTGAAATGGTGATTGAACGGTGAAACGTGTATTGGTTGTAACAAAGTTTATTTCGCACACACATTCGGATAAATCAACCTTTTTATATAAAACAGAAAAAGAAACAGTTTATAATTTAGGAAACAAAGTTAAGACACTATTTGGTATGTTAATTTTGAAATGTGAAAATTGTAAAATAGTCTCGACCAAATCGGAAAGCGAGTTCCGCGTATGGCGACTATCGAATTTGTAATGAAGTACAAATGTGATAAGTGTCAATGAACAGCTGAAGTCTCAAGAAATCTATGTATAAAGATAGTAGGGATGAAATTGCTTAGCATCTATTGGTTGGTTACAAAGAGGGTGGGAATCGCAGTCTACACCCATATTGGTATGATCGAGGCGGCAGGCCCGGAATACGTGACCCAAACCGAACGAAACCCAGGATGAGTAAAACCCAAAATTGTAAAGTATATAGATACAATAAATCTGCAAGCTGGAATTGGCGACGAAACCAATTTTAAGAAAGGATTAGTTTTCCCTGAAGATACCTATTGAGAGCTTAGGATCTGGACCTAGACAATTTTGGTCACTTGGCCGTATCATAAAATGCAGCTGCTTACCCTAAACTTTAATTACATGGTGTTGAAAATTTACTGAAGGATTTGAATAGACAGAAATGCTGGGAAAAGATTATCCTAAACTACTTCAAGGATTTGATACTTATAGTGTTTAGAAATTTTACGACGTAACATAAACTGACCCCTTTGAACGAGCATCGTTCGAAACTGATAGTTTCAAAAAGAAATACAATTGAGTCGCATAAATCGCTAAATAAACATGTGATTAGAACATAAAAGACTATATGCAGATAAAATATTATAAATTACATCGTTTAAAAATTCGATTGTATTGTCATTATTACATGCTAAATTGGAAGCGGATAAAATCGCTTCAAACTGCGTTTATAAACGCCTTCTTTCGTTCGCACTGATACGACGCGAACGATCTTGTCTTGTCCTGGATATAATTCCACGATGCGGCCTAACTTCCAACGCATGGGTGGAAGATTATCCTCATGTAGAACGACAAGAGTTCCAATCTTGATGTCGTCCTGATGATTGGCGGTTTGCCACTTACTGCGGCTGATCATTTGGTTGAAATATTCCTTCTGCCACCTAGACCAAAAATGATGCCTCATCTCTTGAGCCAACTGCCAAGATGATAATCGCCCGGCAGCTACGTCACGCAGATCTGTCTGTGGAAAGCTCGTTAAAGGGCTACCAATCAGGAGATGGCCAGGAGTCAGTGGAAGGAGATCATTAGGATCGGAAGGAGTGGTGAAAGAGGACGAGAGTTGAGAATCGCTTTGATTTCTATTACGTAGGTTTCCAGTTGTTCGTAAGTCAGTAATTTGTCACCTACTGTGCGTAATAAATGATGTTTGAAAGACATGACGGACGCTTCCCAAAGGTCACCAAAATGTGGAGACCGAGGGGGGATAAAATTCCATGTAACCTTTTCGTGCGATAAGAAATTCTGCAGTGCAGGATCCTTTTGTGCTGTTTGAATAAATTTACAGAGATTTTTTCATTCGTTGCTTGCACCAACAAAATTAGTGGCGTTATCTGACGAAATTGTTTTTGATTTTCCTCGACGAGCAAAAAATCTTCTCAAACTTCCGATGAATGCGTCAGTTGATAAATCGCTAGCTAACTCAAGATGAACGGCTTTACTTGCAAAACTTACTACTTTATTGCGGTTTCGATGGCGCTTTTCTTTAATGTGAAATGGTCCACAATAGTCGACCCCGACATTGAGAAATGGTCTGGTTAAGAACAATCGATTCTCAGGGAGATTTCCCATAATGTAATTGACACCGCGTGACTTTGCTCGAAAACATGGGATACATTGTTGTAGAACTTGACGTGTGACATTTCGACCATCGATTGGCCAGTAATTTTCGCGGATTCCGTACAGAGTAGCTTGGGAACCAGCATTCATTAGTTTAAGGTGCACTTCTCGTATAATAAGACGAGTGAGGTGATGGTTTCGTGGCAATAAAATGGGGTGTTTTTGATTCTCTGGAATTTTCGCATTTTCAAGGCGACCGCCTACCTTGAGAATTCCTTTATCCTGAAAAGGATTCAAAGAAAGCAGTTTACTGTCTGAACCTATGTTTTTGCCCTGTGAAAGAGAGCGTATTTCTTTCGAAAATGCCGCTGACTGTACGAGTTTCAGAATTGAAAGATGTGAGGCATCGAGCTCGGCATCTGATAATGGACCAGACATTTTTCCTTTATTTTTCGTGTTGTGTATGAAACAAAGGCAATAAGCTAATACCCTATTGAGAGTTCTGATGGATGAATATTTTTCCAAAATATTCCAATCAGAACTTTTGATTTTGCAAGAATAGTCCGGGGAAATTAGCTCGAAAAAGGTCGATTTCCAGAAAAAAAAGGTATAGTTTTTTTTTCTTCACAATCATATCCCTGAAGGCATTAGAAATGAATACCAAAAAAGTTCCCCATCAGATCGGCGCCGCATACACCCCTAGCCTCGAAAAACATCCCTTAGACGGGTAGTAGCGCTGGTTTTTGGCTATTATATACGAAAGGGTGCGTCGGAGGATAAAAATGAATAGAAGTGAAAATATTTATAATAGAATTTGCAATAAAAAAGGTTCTATACACTTTTGCTGTACAGGCCATAGGTGATGCGTAATCAGCTCCAGGAGTGGGGGGGAAGTTTTAGCTTATGGTGCGAAACGTACTCGCGCGCTTATTTTTCGGCCCATAACTCATAAAAGGGTAGTTTTTGGACAAAAAGGCATAGAAGACAATTTGTAGAGCAGATAATTTCCTTTTAGGACCAATACATTCTTTTTGGATTACATCAATTTGGAAAGTCATTATTATTATTTTTGTACAGTTCACGTACAAGCACTGGGATCT
>CAKNXH010053109.1:40837-78987 GCA_932178445.1 Andricus quercusramuli
TTTATTTATTTTATTTATTTTATTTATTTTATTTATTTCATTTATTTTATTCATTTTATTCATTTCTTGAAATTTATATTTATAAAGCATCGTTGACGTTTTCCCAAATTTGAAAAAAAAAATCGTGTGAAGTTTCTGAAATTCTATCACTAATAAACAATTCGAAAGCAAGTTTAGAGAAACATTTTTGCATCAATTGAAACATGAATTTATGAAACCGATGCATAAAATTACTTTAACTCATCGATTCTGTACAGGTATTTAAACACTCCCTAAATATTCTGTGAATGCTAAAGATCTGAATGACAACCCTTTGCGAATAGATGGAAATCGAAATAGTGTGAGGAAGAAAAAGACAAGTTTTGCTTCGCGGTAAAGACGAACACCTGGACATTGATAATTTTCCGACTCTTGCTCTAGGTGCCTCAAATATGACTCGGGGCTCCTAAAATTTTTGGCCCGGCACTGGTCGTTTCTCACAAGCGCTGAAATTTTTTTTATTTAGTATATAAGGACCGTTTCGACCAATACACTCAGCGTGCGATATTCTGCGTTAGTGAAGTGCGTTGTATTTATATATAATTTACGCGGTCCGTCAGACCGCATAAAAGACGGACATAATCGGATACAGTCGTGATTGATCGAATCCGTCAGACCGTACAACTTTCGGATTCTACCGGACAATATTCAGATTTGATGGATGTAATGCTTTCACGATGATTCATTATAATAAATATAAAATTTAAAGCTTTTTCGGGTTTCAATCGTGTGCGAAACTATGAATCTTACCGACGTTTCGTGAACATTGCAGTTCACTCCTTCAGGTCTTTTTTTAAAAACCCGGGAGGATGGAGAGCCAAATCGGATTGGTATTATAACGATTGTCCCTATTGATGTTATTAGGGTGTTTTAAGAATTCGAATACTTCTCTATGCTTTCTTGGAGAAATATTGTACGTTTTTGCGATGACGGCTGTTTTATCAAATAAAATGCTATGTCCTTTTTCGATATGATACTCAGCTAGTGCTGATTGTGTGAAATGTTTCAGCTTGACTTCACTCCCATGTTTCTTTACACATGGTCCACCACCCTCCCGGTTTCTCCAATATAGACTTTGCCACAAGAACAAGGGATTTTATATACTTATGGATTACTAAAAGGTATCTTTTTATTCTTAGGGTTGTTTAGAAGTTGTCCTATTTTCGTAGGTGGTTTAAATATGGTTTGGATGTTGTGTTTTTAGAGAATTCTTTCTATTTGTTCTGTTTACAAAAGATATGATAACACATTAGGACATGAAGTTTACAGAAAACCCACCCATACAAACTGTCTCCATAACGGATAAAGATAAATCACAAAAGGAACTACAAAATGTTAAACAAATGTATATCACAGAAGAAAAGGAAGAATTCTCAACAATTGCAGCATTCAAACCATATTTAAAACACGTGGGAAAATAGGACAACTTCTAAACAACCCTAGAGATAACCGGGAGGGCGGTTGGCAAACGTGTAAAGGAACATGAGAGTAAAGTCAGGCTAAAACATTTCACGCAATCAGCACTAGCTGAGAATCATATCGAAACAGGACATAGCATTTTATTTGACAAAACAAGCGTCATCGCGAGAACGTACAATATTTTTCCAAGAAAACATAGAGAAGCAATCAAAATCTTAAACCACCCTGATAACATCAATAGGAACAATGGTTATAATACCAATCCGATTTGGCTTTCCATCCTCCCGGGTTTAAAAAAAAGGACTTGATTGGCAAGTAAAGTTCGGCAGTCGCCACCACGGGGCGCTCTGGCCAATCACACGCATCGTAGAGAACACATATATAAGAACAACATAAGGGAAGCCTTGGTGGCTAAGACGGTAGCGCGTCAGACTTCCATGCAGGAGGTCTGGGGTTCGATCCCTGAGCCGGGTACCAATGGAAATTTTTCTATATACTTCTACCGGGGCTTCGGTAGTTCGGAACCCACCTTAAACTGTAGATCCCCTCTGAAAAAGCTGGTGTCGTACCAAGGTGAGGCTCCATGTCAAGGGGCCTAGCCTTGGGGATCGAGGCCGATTGTGAGAAGACTCGAAAATGAGTCAGTATCCTTCTTGCGCTTGGGGGCTCCTACAGGGACACCACGCTCGATGATCGCTGGCCGATTTCGAGTAATGAACACACACACACACATATACACTACCATAACACACCAGAACAGTGCTTCGAATTTGTGCATCTACCCGAAGACCTCAGAGGGATCGCTCCGTCCACCCTAGCCCACTAGGGAGGCTGCCAAATGGCAGAGTGGGTGAGGATCACTTTGACTGATCAACAAAGGAGAACGTCATTTACTGTGCGATAGGTATTCCTGGAACCTGAGAGGTATAATCTCAGAACGTTAATAACAACGAAAACCACAGAGATCTGAAAACATTCGGCGAAGGATGGCCGGATTCGGAGGACTGTGTTGAGAATAAACACAGGTATGGTACAATAGGCTTTATAGCTTGAGCGCCAGGGATGGGACCTCACGCCCCCCCCCCCCCCCGCCTACATTACAACTAACAGACTGAAACAACACAACCTGAAACTTCAGTTTCAGATCAGCCCTGAAGAAGTGAACTGTGATGTTCACGAAACGTCGGCAAGATTCATAGTTTCGCACACGAGTGAAACCCGATAAAGCTTTAAATTTTATATTTAATATTCAGATTTAGTTTTTTTTGTGTGCTACTTGATCCGGACAATTTTCAAATACAATTGGATAAAATCTGGATGACCTCCCGGGCAATACCGTATAAATTTCGGAATCCGGAATTTATCCGGAATTTTTAGCAGGAAACGGACTTAACCGAAGCCGGGCTGCTCGCATCCGTCGACCGTACAAAACACGGACAAAATCCGGATAGATAGCATCCTTCAGACTGTACAAAATACGGACTCAACCGTATCTAACCCGGACTGATCGAATCCATCAGACTGTACAACTTTCGGATTCTACCGGATGATATTCAGATTTATTTCCGTTCTCCTTCGGCCGGACAAATATCGGTCACGATCGGATAGAATCCGGAGGAAAAAAACCGGATCACTTTTCGGACAATTTAAGACAAATTTCCGAATCCGAGATTTGTCCGAAATATGTGCGGAATTTTTAGCAGGGTTTCCTCTCCTCAACCACCTGTAACTCCTTAAAGTACCATGTCTCATTCTTCAGACACAGAACAGCCGCAATCTTCAACTTCTCGAGCTATATTCATTCCCGGATGCAAATTGGTTCCATTATCATCCAGGTTTGGTAACTGCACCTAGCAACCACCGTTTTACGAATATATTTTCCTTAGAGACTTTAAAAACTGAATTTGACTTTTGTCAGTGAAAATTTCGATGGAATAAGGTGAGAAACGCCACAAATGCAATGGATGATCACCCAACTGAAAATATGTGGCCGCATATCGAAATATTATAAACCGCTAAAAAATTTGCCTTGACTTAATTTTTATTGTCTGAGGTTTAATTCAATAAAGACAACTGTGAATATCTATCAATTAAGTTTATTGAAATACGTTGTAAAATTACTCGCAGAAAATTTTGAAAGTACACAAATTGTATGTTTCGCAGAAATATATACGTTTGTGTGATGCATGACATTCTTAAATTGCTGATTATTGATATTAATAATAATTAGTAATAATTTCCTCGAACATGTGCTTATTACGCGGACAATAAAATCTTTTTAAGCAAACCGTACAGCAAATTTATCTAAATATACGACTGCTGAAGGATAGCTAGGTCAAAAATAGTATTTTTCGATACAAGTGCGCGATAATGGCAATCCCGCTAGAGTGGGTGGGCGCAGCATAGCAGGAACCCGAAGGGCAAGTCGACGTAAACCGAAGATGAGCCGAGGGGTGAGTGTTGTGTTTTCCCATGAGTGAGTCATTGCTATCTTTGCGCACGAGTGCCGAACTCCAGTTTTTGTTACATCTGCATGGGAAATCTTTTTTGCGTCGGCTAAGGCGTTACAAGCGTTAAAATATATCATATTTAGAACATTCTTACATAATTGTACATCAGCCGCAATATGATGGAAGGGGAGGGGGAGGTGAGCCTCAGCTAGGGTTGGCCAATGGCCAAGCTGGGTGGGCGACAGCCGGTTCTAGGAATTCGCCTTACCGCTGCGGGCAACGTGCCAGCCCGACAAGTCGAGACGTGTCGAAAGCGTGCGAGGCTGTTTTCTCGAGGGGTGACGGTGACGAGTCGCATTTTACTGTTGAGTACAGAAGGAGTTTGATTGACAATGACGTTGAGGACGCTCGGTCTAGAATTTCATTGTCCTTTATTTGGACTGCCTAAAAGTCTGAACAAATAGATTCTTCCTTCACATGCTGATGTTCTGCTACACTGCCAGCATGCTAGATATTCTTTAGCCCTGTCTTCGACCAGTCAAAAACAGGATGTCAGCTTCTCTGCAGCAGCTAATGTTGTTGCTGATGATATAGAGTCCATTTACACGTAGGCATCTTTGCCAAGGGTCTCTCGCACGAGAATTATACAAGTTATGAAAACTCTTCACGACAAGTATTACTATATCCGTAAAAAGTTAAACAGGGACAAAAAATACCTAGAAAAGCAGAAGGAGTACATACAACACATTTGTGACCGTCGAAAAACTTTATTTGACGTATGTTCCTGCAAGTGCAAAATGCACCTTCAGTGTGATTGCAACAAAACAATAGATAAATGTACCTATGATCAACCGGTTGGAATTGACTGTTCTTGTCCTGTCAAAAGAAAAGTTGTTGTGATAGAAAGAAAATTTCTTTACAAGCGCAGGGCTAAAGAATATTTAACATGCTGACAGTGTAGCAAAACATTAGCATCTGAAGGAATAATCTGTTTGTTCAGACTTTTAGGCGGTCCGAATAAAGAACAATGAAATTTTTGACCGAGGTTCCTCAACGTCATTGTCATTGGCCAACCCTCGCTGAGGCTCACCTCCCCTCCCTGCCATTATGTTGTGGCTGATGTACATTTACGTAAGACTGTTCTAAATATGATATATTTTAACGCCTTTAACGCCTTAACCGACAGCACCAGCACACTTCACACGAGGAAAACAACGATCGTAACTGGCTCTTTTCACGATATTTTCCCCTCCCCTACACCCTTACAGGAGAGGGGGATGGGAAGTGGAATGTTTTTTTTTAGTCAAAGGATATTTAGAAGAGGTTACATACCGATTTTGAACGAAATTCGATCACTATAACTTAATAAGAAAAAATCCCAAAACATGTTCAATTTTTAACGATTTTTCGAAACTTTGAGCGCGATGAGCGACCGGAAGATATGGTCCGATTAAAAAAAAATATATATGCCCGACTGTTGGTTCTCGCGCTTCGCGCTCGATAATGTATTTACCTCGCGCAACGCGCTCGGTCTCTATGTTTCCCACACATTTGTGCACAGACATTTTGAAATGAAAGGCCAAAGCGTCAACAACTATAATGTCATGATTGTGAATTCTCTTTTGTTAAAGCTCCTTCGGCTTTAACGAACACATTCTTATCACTATCTCGTGCTTCGCACTCGATTTTGTCCAAAATGTGAACTTTTCTCAATTATGTTCAACACTATTATATCTAATGTGCAAATTTTATTTTTCATCATGATTTTAATATTTTCTCCATACTTTGCACTAATTTTTATTCTCAGCTGCCGTGAAAATGCACCCGGTTTGAGCGCACAAATCAAAAACTATGATTCAAACCCCTCATAAACTACAATCATAAAGTGAAACTAAACATGTTTTTTTCAATTTGACTATGAAGAGGGTCCCTCAAAGCACCTACGGCCTTGACGATTACATTCTCATTGCGATACTTGCGCTTCGCGCTCAGCACCTAGGCCATACGGAGGATTGCTTTTAAAAAATCAAACCATGTGAAAACTAGTAAAAATTTTGATTGAAATTTTTCAATCTATCGGAAAAAAATTTTTTTCTACTTTTTGAAAGTTTCAAAAATTTGAAAACTCTGACTCGATTTGACAAATCCTCCAAAAGTTAGCGTGGCTAAAACATTGAGGTAACCATACAGACATACATACAGACAGACAGACACCGACAAAATTTTATGATTTTCGGACTCAGTAAGTGCCGGAACGTAAAGATCCGTTAAAAACCAGAGATCGAAAATTTGGACGATTACATTACACTCTCATGAATGAGAATGTAAAAATGCATTGCGATCAGGGCGAAGAGTAGCAAGTTTTCCCCGCTATTAAGATTCGATTCGGAAACTTTCGTATAATTCGGCCCACCCTACTGTATATGGCGCGCAAAGAGACTTCCCATGCAGGTGTAACAAAAAATGGAGTTCGGCACCCGTGCGCAAAGATATCAATAACTCACTCGTGGAAAGGCACAACACTCACCCTTCAGTTCATCTTCGGTTCACGTCGACTTGCCCTTCAAGTTCCTGCTGCGCCCTCCCACTCATGCGGGGATTGCCAGAATCGCGCACTTGTATCAAAAAATACTATTTTTAACCTGGCTATCCTTCAGCGGTAATATCTTTAGATAAATTTGCTATGCGGTTTGTTCAAGAAGATTTTCTTGTCCGCATAATAAGCACATGTTCGATGAAATTATTTCTAATTACTATTAATATCAATAATCAGCAATTTAAGAATGTCATGCGTCACACAAATGTATCTATTTCTGCGAAACATACAATTTGTGTACTTTTAAAATTTTCTACATCATAAAATTTTAACTATCTCCAATTTTAAATGCATGTGCACTAAAAAAAAACATATGTAAATAAATTGGGTAAGCAACTGTAGGGTACAATGGACATAGAGCCACCCAAACATGGCAGCTCTCTGTAGATATCTCGCATGAGCCTCAGCATGCTTTTGGCACGCAAGTATAGCTTTGACGTTACGAACCAATGGCCAGTGATAGCTTCGTGCCTCTAAGAACATCAATCACAGAGATATTAATTTTAATCAAATATTTCGAATACAGTCGCCGCAGATCCCTTATAAGGTCTGGGGATGGATGCAGAGGGCTGTCATTCTGAGGTCGTCCCGTGTCCTTAAGACACAGCAGGGTTTTACTGGAGTGTCGCACAGTGCAGTGGTCCGGAATAGGAATTTACTGTTCATAATTGCCCACAGGTCGGATTTCTTGACAGATTAGAAAGTTCTTTTTCAAAATGCTCAGTATTAAATTTTTAAGAGAATTGTGGTTTTCTATTTTTTAATTTTTTCACAGGGCATGAATATATAAACAAATAAAGTAAAAAATTTGGCTATTTCAGCTTCGTGAATTTTTATCTCAAGAAAAAATACAGATAGAAACTCACTATCAGCCGGACTTATTGCACCTGCATTCATAAAACATAATTAATTCTCATATTCAACTTAATTATAGTAAATAATTTTTGTAAACAAATTCTTATTAGTATTTTTTTTCTCATAGAAAAAATTATCTGCATTACGCTAGTTGGTAATATTCTTCATAAGACTCATAATTTGTTACTAAAAATTTGCATAGGTTAACAATGACTGTTTTTATAAAATTTGTATGAACAAATTCTTTATAAATGAGTTCTTCTTATAGTTCAATTGATTTTTCTGACCAAACGTGATTCACAATTTTCTTTAAAGCCATTTATATACTTCAAGCTTTATCAAACATAATAATTGTGATCTTAATTTTTTTGTCTACTGGTCTCAAATCAATATTTTTTTAAATTTTGATTTTTTCACTTCAAATCATCATCAAAAATAAAAATTTACCAAACATAAACAATATAGATTGTTAGTAACAATTTAATTAAACAAGTCTCACAATCGGCCGTTTCCTCGTAGAAAAAAATGAGGTTTCTTCAATTATTATTGGAGTGACATTTAATGCGATGACTACCCAACGAAATTCAACGCAAAATATCTAATTTGATTGTTACATAAACAATATAGATTGTTAATAACAATTTAATTAAACAAGTTTCACAATCGGACGTTTCCTCGTAGAAAAAAATGGGGTGTCTTCAATTATTATTGGAGTGACATTTAATGCGATGACTACCCAACGAAATTCAACGCAAAATATCTAATTTGATTGTTATAAAAATTTTTTCTAAATAAAACTAAGATTTATTATTTTTGCATGTAAAAAGGACGAGTTTTCCACTAAAATTATACGTCTATAACAATCTTTGTTGTGCTAATCTTGACTGTATTCATATGAACCATTTTCATTAAAGATGATTTGAAATTAAGCAGTCAAGGATGCCCAACTTTAATTGTGTTAATACGGCTCGCAGGTTTTTCGCGGATGTTGATCAAGTGGCAGAAATAACTCGAGTAAGTAAAGAACTGATTAAAATGTTTAAAAACATACTACAAATGTTAGCTAGTAGCAGAACAATTCCTCCCCTCTTTTTCAACGAGTATGCTTTTAGGACAGCAAAACTGTATGCGAGCTTATATCCATGGTACTATATGCCTCCATCAGTTCACAAAGTACTGCTGCAAGGGGGAAAAGTTATAGAGAATTTTATGCTGCCAATTGGCATGTATTCCGAAGAAGCTTCTGAGGCCGAGAACAAGGATATGAAGTAGATTCGACAGTTCAACACACGAAAAATCTCTCGATTGCATACTGTGCACGACCTAATTCACAAACTCTTTGAGTACTCAGATCTTTTCATTGCAACCTTGAATCCTGAATGGGAAAAAGTTGAAGTTGAACTTGATCAAGAACTCGATCAACTAATAGAAGAAATCAAATCCAAGAATGATTCGAGTTCTTAATCGTGAGTTATTTATTTTAACTTTTTTTATAATAATCTCGTTATTATTATGAATATCGATTGTTTATTTGATTTAGTATCACGAATAAGATTATCACAAAAATTATTGAAGAAACAATAACTTTTTTCTACAGCCAACCGCAGATTGTCACAGATTGTTATGAAAATTGTTACTAACAATTACGCAAATACGTACGAGTAAATTCTATCCTTTCTGCTCAACGCGTCCACGTGCTGCATACGCTGTCCTGGTCGGTGCTCGATCTCATAATCGAACATCTGCATGCACATGACAGATCGCGCAAGTCGCGGTTTCAAATCTTTATTGCTCAACGTCATCTGAAATGCTGCACAATGAGTCAAGATTTTCAATTTAATTCCTTCGAGGTAAATACGGAATTTTTCCAATGCCCTAACAATCGCAAACGCCTCGAGCTGGTAACTGTGATATCTAGCCTCAGTTTCCGTCGTTTTTCTGCTCATATAATAAACTGGATGCATGCGCTTTTCGTCTGGACACTCCTGCATAAGTAGAGCTGCGTAGCTGTCCTTGGACGCATCCGTGTGCAGCTCTGTCAGTCTTGTTGAATCGTACACCTGCAGTATTGGTTCGCTGGTAAGCGCGTCTTTTTTCATTAAATCACTCAAGGGCTTCGCGATTTGAGCATATGCACGTATAAACATCCGAAAATACCCTGCGAGCTCCAGAAACCTTTGCACCTGCTTCGCGGTTTTTAATGGATTCATAAGCGCCTCGACCTTCCCTGGCGACGGTGAAATTTTTCCGTTTTCTACTAAGTAGCCTAAAAACTCGACTTTTCGCTGCAGCAATTGACACTTTTTCCAGCTGAACTTCAGTCCATATTTTCTCGCTGTTTCCAAAACTAACTCCAATCGTTCAATTGCTTGAAGTTCATTCTCCGCTGTGACAAAAATATCATCGAGATATAAAACGATAATGTTCTCTCGTATCAACTTTTCGAAAATTGTAGTGATGTACTCTTGAAAAATTACGGGCAAATTACATTACCCGAACGGAGCTTTTTGCGGTATGTACTGGCCCCATGGTGTGACAAAAGCCAGGTACTTTTGGCTATCCTTTTCAACGTCCACATGAAAAAAACCGTCAACTAAATCCAAAGTAGAATGCACCTTTGATTTGCCGGTAGCATCGACTGCGTCATCAATAATCAGCAAAGGGTAATGCTCCTTTTCGACGACATCGTTAAATCGCTTATAACTTATGCAGACTCTTATTCTGCCGTCCTTTTTCCTTGTTACGACGATCGGACTCGCGTATTCTGATGTGCCCTTCCGTATGACTCTATTTTCCAGCCATTCGTCAATCTGCTTTTTGACCTCGATTTCTTCACCCGGTGATAAGCGATGCGGCCGCGAGCTAATCGGCTTCGTGTCTTTCACATAAATTCTTAATTTTACCCGCGCCGCTGTTGGTTCCGACGGTACATAATTGTCAATAATTTTTCTTACCCGTGTTCTGTGTTCTTTAGGCACCGTACTAACCAACGTACCAATTTCATCCACAGCCTCTTCTCGAAGGAGCTGCAAATAATCATGTCCGATAATCGGCTTCAAGATCGGACCGTCTCGATTTGACTCAATCTTAGCAACGTCGAATAGGGGATCGCCTAGCAAAACAAGCGATGGCACACTTTGTTCCGGCACTACTAAGTACTTTAAGTCGTAAATTACCCCAGCTATGTTAGTCGGAATGGACACATTGCCCAGGGCGTGGATAGGAGCTCCAGCCCCCTGCAGACACACACTGTCGCCCGTCAATTCGTAAGAATTGACCGCGTTCTCTTTTTTGGAAACGTCTTCACGCATCACGTGTTTATCCGCACCACTATCTAATTGACACTCGATCGATACTCCCTCAATCGCAGATTGCAAGCGACTTCTATGGCCGCAATCGAAAGAAACTCAGTTGGCTTTCGGTGTTTTCGACTGCTCCGCGCTCGAATTGCCGCTCATCAGCTTGGTCGATTCTAAACAGTTTCGCGATATGCGTCCCAGTTTACCACAGTTGTAACATACAACGGAATCCCTGCCTTTTGTCTTCCCATCCTCGGAATCACCGTCCTTATTATCTGGGCAATCGGCTCGAAGATGACCCGGCTGCTTACAGATGTAGCACGTTCTTGTGCTCTTCATGCCCTTACGTCCCTTCGCTGCGTGATATATTTACTCTCGCGTTCGTGCATTTCCAATAAATCAATGAACTGCTTCTTCGATCCCGCACTTGCAAGTGACATTCGCGATTGCGTATTTTCGGTCAACCCCTCATTAATATTGTCGCACATCGTCAGATAACATACCCCCTTGAGCCCCTATGCACTCAATTGCCTGTACATACGACAGTACCGACTCTTCCTTCTTCTTTCTTCTCCAACGTAATGCATTGTATGCATCCGAAATCTTTACGCGCTTGAAGTACTCTCCCTTTAAACCCTCGCGCAAACTTTCCCAATCACGCAGACTCCGTTGCATACTTAACCAAGACTTCGCCGGCCCGTCGAGTGCTTTCTTCCCTGCTAAAAATTTTTCTTGTGGTGTTCGCTTGTAAATAAGCGCTTCATCTTCTACCTGTTCGAACCAATTTTCAACATTCATCGTCATATCTTCTGGGTTATATTTTGGTAATATGTCCACCGTCAAAGAAAATGCAACTCGCCCGTTCCGTCCAGCAGCTTGAATGGATTCAATTCTAGCATCTGCCACGATAACACTCGATTCAAGCGCGACGGTCGCATCCGCAATCCTCTTTTCCTCTGCCTCTCCTTCCTCCATCCTTACTCGCCGAGCTTCTTCCTGCTCCACTCGCAAGCGTTCGGCTTCGCACTCAGCCTCAGCGGTTTCTCGCTCTACCCGTTGCAGTTCAGCTTCCTGTTGTGCAACTGCAGCCGCCCGTGCAGCCTCTGCTGCAACTCGTTGATTTTCTTGAACGGCCGCAACTGCTTTTTGCCGCTCTTGTTCCCAGAGAGCCTTCTGCTGCTGCTAGTTAGTCTGCATATCAGTCATTTGAAGACGCATCTCGTCCATCGTTTTTTGCAATTCCTACACTTGCCGTTCAGCCGCTTCACGCCGGTGCTGTTCCTGTTGAAACTCCATCTCATAAACAGATTTTGTCACTTTAACTCGACGTAACGGCTGTAAACGCGAAGGTTGTAGCAAAATGCGTTTTTCCTCGACAGGGACTCTCACGATTTTTTTAACTGCAGTCTCTTTTGGCGCACGCGCGTGTACTTCACTCGTACCCTCCGCTTTGACAAGTACCCAACAAAAGTTGAAAATCACGACGCAGAAAGCACAAAAAGGTCAACGCTCCAAAAGTCTAGCAACGTGAACGATTCAATATCCGCACACAGCATTTAAGTCGCACCAAGCTACCCAAAAATTTTTCGCACAAAGAAAATTTACGCACAAAGCCGCACCAAGCTGGTATGACGCACAAAGCCGCACAAAGCAAATGTATCCTGAACCACTTTCACTTCACACAGAATTTCGCAGATTACTTCCTAATCACTCGTATCACTGTAAGGACGAGCCCCCATATTTGGGATTGATGTTAGGGTTGGTGTTTGTGATAAGAACGAGTAATCAGTTTCGAATGAAGGGAAATTCTATTTTAACATAAAAATCCAAATACGAGGGCGAAAAGCATACATGTGCACAATGCAGAGGCCCCCGAATAACTGATGCTACTTGCACTTGTCGCTCAGGGCCTTGAGACCTCCCACCCCCATTTCCCTCTATTTGACGGATTTCTCTCAAAGTCCAGTTCAAAGCTGCCCAACATCTTTTGACAACATGCAGACACGCTCTTTTCCTTCTCTTTCCACACCCCACACTTTTTTCTATGATGCTTGGTAAATTCCCAAGAATTATTAATTATTTAAACAATTTTCATAAGCAAATTCAGAGCTTGGCTATTTATCAACGAATAGACTTTGTCTATTGTTCAGCGAATGGGCTTTTGGCTATTTTTCAACGAATAGGCTCATTTTTTTAAAAATATGAATTATCCTGTGCTATTTTTTTTTAGAAAACATTAAAATTAGAATTATTTTTGAAATTTAAAGGAGTTTAGAAAATTAAATAAATGTGTTCATCCTTGGCTCATATATCTTTAAGGAAAACGAAGTCAACTAAGAATATTTTTCCGATGACTTTTTCCTATGATGCTTGGTAAATTCTCAAGAATTATTAACTATTTGAACAATTTTCATAAACAAATTCAGAGTTTGCATATTTTTCAAAGATCAGGCTATTGTTCAGCGAATAGGGTTTTGGCTATTTTTCAAAGCATATGCTCAATTTTTTTACAGAATTGACAGAGAATATCTTCGCTATGATCTTCTTGTATGATGCTTTGCAAATTTCTAACAATTATTATTTCATAGAATTAAGAGTTTCGCCACTTTTCAACGAATGGGCTCAATTTGTTTACGGAATTTCAAAAAATGTATTTCCAATAACTCTTTTCTGTGATACTTTACAAATTTACAATGAATGTTAATTATTAAAATAATTTTTATAAACATATTCAGAGTTTGCCAATTTTTCAATGAATAGGCTCAATCTGTTTACGGAATTACCAAAAATGTATTTCCAATAACTCTTTTCTGCGACACTTTGCAAGATTTTTCAAAATTAACAACGATTATCTTTCTAATGACTTTTTCTATAATTCTCTGCCAATTTCAAATTTTTATTAATTATTTGAACAATTTTCATAAACAAATTAAGAGTTAAACTATTTTTTGAAGAACATGCTCAATTTGTTTCTGGAATCAATAAAGAATGTATTCCCAATAACTCTTCTACGATACTTTGCACATTTACAATAATTATTAATCATTTAAACAATTGTTATGAACATATTCAGTGTTTGGCTGTTTTTCAAGTAATAGACACAATTTTTTTACGGAGTCAACTAAGAACATTTTTGCGATTACTTTTTTCAATGTTGCTCTGTAAATTTACAAGAATTATTAATCATTTAAATAATTTCGATTGAAACATTCAGAGTATGGCCATTTTTTAATGAATGGGCTAAATTTGTTTACGGAATTATGTATTTTTAATAACTCCTTTCTACGAGCGTTTGCAAATTTACAATAATTAATTATTGTTTAAACAATTTTTATAAACATACTCAGAGTTTGGCTATCTTTCAAGGAATAGGCTTAAGTTTTTTACAAAATTAACTAAGAACATCTTTCCGATTACTTTTTTCTATAATGCTCTGCAAATTTCTAAGATTTATTAATTATTAAAACAATTTTCATAAACAATTAAGGAGTTTGGTTATTTTTTGAAAAGTAGGCTCAATTTTTTCCGAAATCAACTAAGAATGTATTTTCAATAACTCTTTTCTACGATACTTTGCACATTTACAATAATTCTTAGTAAATTTCAACAATTTTCATAAAGGTATCCAAAGCTTGGCTATTTTTCAAGGAATAGGCACAATTTTTTTCTAACGGAGTAAAATACGAATGTCTTTCCGAATACTCTTTTCTATGTTGCTTCACAAATTCAGATTTTGGCTATTTTCAACGAATAAGCTAAACTTTTTTATAGAATTGACCGAAAATATTTTTCCGATTACTTTTTCCTATAAGGCTAAGAAAAGTCTTTCTCATGACTCTTCTATATGTTGCTCATGCACATTTATAAGAATGATTAAGTATCTAAACAATTTCCATGAATAAATTCAGAGTTTGTATATTCTTTAACGAATCGGCTCACTTTGTTTACAGAACTAAAAAGAATGTATTTATAATAAGTTTACTTACGTTACTTGACATACTTTGCAAATTTACAATAATTATTGATTATTTAAATAATTTTCATAAACATATTCAGAGTTTGGGTTTTTTAAGGAATAGAAACAATTTGTTTATGATGTCAACTGATATTATTTTTCCCATACCTCTTTACTATGTTTTGTAAATTTACAAGAATTATTAATTATTTATACAACTTTCATACAAAAATTCAGAATTTGTTTATTTTTCAGCGAATATGGTCAATTTTTCACATAATTAACCATACATATATTTTCGATGATTTTTTTATACTATGCTTTTAAAATTTCCAAGATTTATTAATTATTTAAACAATTTTCATGAGCAAATTGAGAGTTTGACCATTTTTTAAAGAATAGGTTCTATTCGTTTACGGAATCAACAAGGAATGTATTTCCAACAACTTTTTCCTACGATACTTTAAAAATTTACAAAAATTATTATTTATTTAAATACTTTTCATAAACAAATTCAGAGTTTGACTATTTTTGCGTTTACATAAAACCATACACGCAGCTATAACCTATCTATTTAATAATTAATACAACTTTTCTATATGAATTATAATATTAAAATAGAAACCATTTGAACATTTTAAACAAATTCATTTTTATAAGAAAATATATGCATTTTATATTTAATAAGAATGAAAGAAGCATAAAAATTTTGTCAAGGTGAAAAATGTACTTTTCATTAATTGCAGTCTTTCTTCTTTTTGTTAATTTCTTCCAGTACTTTGATAATCTCTTTTGCTTAATCAAGATTTTCCGGAATAATTTTTCTCTTGCGATATAATTTTCCACATGTATTACTGTGATTTAGCACTTAATCGAACATATAACCGTTATTATTATTACCTATTGCATTATTTCTTTTTATCATTAAAATCCCGGTGAAATAGACGTCTACACACGGGTTATACTGGTTTCTTACCGCCAGACGACTGTACTTCATTGTGTATTCACCTGTGAAAATTTTTCTTTTACTAAGATGGGCATAGAATCACTGAATGGATTCAATCACAACTAGTGATAACCCGCAGCTGCGTGCGAATTTATTAGAAGTGCTCGCATTTGCCTGGACATTTGGCCAGAAGAGAGGAAAACTGCAGAAAACGACCTTCTGAGTTCAGCCGGCTTTTCGACAGTCGAATATGAAGACAGACATTCGACCACACCAATCGAATGCAAATAGTCATCCTCAGCGTCAAATTTCCCGCTCGACATTGGTTAAACCGCAGCAAATACACAACGCGGTCGTACGTGGCAGATGGTCACCCATCCGAGTGCTATGCGGGCTAGAAATGGTTTGACATCTGGTTTGTCATAAGGAAATACGCTGGATTTCACCGGGAGCAGGTGCCATTCTACAAAATTGCACACATTCTAAAATTTCAGCTGTAACCACGTCTCACGACCGCGAGATAGGTGGTTACAGTCTGCGACCCAAAACCGCAACTCAATCGCTCCTAGAATCGTTTAATGGAGTAATATTAGGGCTAATGCCGTCAGAGTGACAGAGATGGTAATAAAGCACTCTTAGTACCACATTTTGCCCTTGGATGTACGTCGTTCCCGCATAAGTTGGTCAACTAGATGGTATGTATCCTACATGCTCGGGGCGTGCATGACACGTTCTGCAGCTATCCTCGGCAATTTCTTGGCTCAAAACGTGGCGATGGTAAGCATTCCTCCTCAGGTGTTATGAGGGCACTGCACAGCTTCTGGAAGCTATTTATGTTCTCTAAATCTTCTTTCAGTGGATGCTGAACTTCGGAGACTTCTCGTCAAAATGCTTTGACCTACTTCGCTTTGGGCGGTTGGTCGACAGTAACTGGAGTATCTTTGAAGAGTCCGGATGGGCCAGAGAAAAACTGTTCATTTTCTGTATAATATGCTGCCTGACGGTTAGCAGCTTGACTTGTTGCGTGTCGAACATTGGCAATCAAGTTCCGGCTAGATGTTATGTAGTCAATCACACACAGAATGCGGGACGCATATTGCCTTGTCCAGCCTATCTTCGTGCTGAGTTGATGCATTCGTCTTTTGATCTTATGATCAGCCGTTGGTTTTGGAAGAATCTCGACGGAGCACCCCATCCAGTTCAGTCAGATCGTTGAGCTTGAGAGAAACCTGGATGTTGATGTTTCTCCGAGTCCTGAAAAATCGCTCTTCCACTATTAAATGCCTGCCCGCGGTTGCCGGCTTGTTCTGGTTGCGGTGGAGTAGGCGGTCCGCTCACATAGCCCCTTTTCCGGCGATTTTCGGCATGGTTTCGCAGACGTTGATGCGAAAAGTGCAAGAGCGCTAGGTGTTACTCGCACCACAGAGTATAAAGTCGTGCCATGTAACCTATGGCCACGTCTCATAACCGTGAGATGGATGGTCACAGGGCACGACGAAATCACAACGACAGGCCGGCGAAACCCTCCTGTGTCTTGAGGAAACGAAGCAACCCAAGGGTAACAGCTTTCTGCGTCCATCTCGCAAGTGCCTTGGCATATTTTTGGAACGCGGGTATGGCTTTAAGGTTACAAAACAGTGATAGTTTCGCACCTCTAAAAGCAACCATCACAAGGACAATTACTTGCACCGAATATGTTGGGAACAGTCATTGCAGCTCTCTTTTAATGTCTTGATACCTTTCCTCTTTTTCTTTCTCCTTTGCAGTGATTTTGTATTCGGATGTAGCCGAGAATTCGATCACGAATTTAGTTCATTTCTCGAAGCCTTGAAGAACAAGGTCAGGCCTCGAGTGCGCAACGGAGGCTGCTGCCCGAAAATCGTAGTTCCAGAAAATCTGGCACTTCTCGTTTCGGACAATTGACTCTATATCCCTTGGAGCGTTCGGCAGGGCAGGGACGCGACCAACACCGTAAGAGCGACAAAGATGGTAATAAAACACTCTTCGGGCCGCACTATGTCTATAGATATACGTCGATCCTGCGTGGTTCGGACCATAGTGGTGGCACTCCCATGTATCTTTTTGAAGACTTGGCTTCAAAATCAGCGCCATCTAGCGGTTCCCCCCGACAATATAAGTAAATGAACCTACAAATCCCTGGCAGCAATTTTTCCAAAACTCTGCTTTCCCCAAATTCTCGCAAATATTAAACTTCGCTCAATTTCGTGTAAATAAACTTTTAAAATGATCAAAATGGATAAATATAAAAAGATTTTTTTGCGTAAAATATATATTTTAATACTAGCAGTATGATTTGTTGTTATGCAAAGGATTAATTGGCTTTAGATTCGAGATTATGTCTTAGAATAATATTTTTTATTTCTCTAACAAAGAAATTTCTATGAACGATAAAATTTGCTTGAAGAAAAAACCTCCTAATCTTTAAAAAAGACTTTCATTTATATCCTTTTTAATTTATTTATTACTGCTTCAAAATATGAAAACAAAAAAGTAACCTCAAATCAAGTAAATGGTACTTTAATTTTTCTTTTAAATTTAATACTTACTAATCAACACATTTCCTTACATCAGCACGAAATAGTACACACAGTACGTATAACAATATACACAACAAAACTTGCAGAAAATGTTATACAGCAAGGTTAACACAACAAATTTAATTTGACACTTCGACTAATGTCCAATTTCGAGATTTCGAGATATTTGAAAATATTATGGTGGCACATGCGCATTGCATTATACTGTCTTTCAGCACCACCTAGCGGTTCCTCCGGACACTAAAACATAATGCCTTCAAAACTATACATGGGAGTGCCACTACTACGGTTCGGACACCCCGATAGTATGTGTTCTAGGTACTCAGCGTGTGCGTGACATGTACAAGAACGCTCCTTCGCCAATCATCTCATGTTTCCTGACCATCTTTAGTAGAGGATCTCTGCCATTCGCAAGGATGTAAGTTGTACTTGGAAAAATTCGGTTTTGAAGACACTGGAGATTCGGAAGTCCGGGTCCGCCTTGACGGCGTGAAATGTATAATCGCGGAAGTGACGAATTGATATGCAAGCTTTTATGCATATGCATGATCTTACGTGTGGTGACATCAAGGGCCTTAAGCTCGTTTTTCGTCCATTGAACCACCCCAAACGAGTAGAGTAGAACCGGGACGGCAAGCATGTTAGTCGCAGATACCTTGTTCAATGTCGACAGATTGGAAGGCCAAATCTGTCGAAGAAGATGCTTGTATGTGCTTTGCAGAGGCTCCTTCACTGATGTTACGTCCTGAATGCGGCTTTGAGGCACGCCCAGGTATGTATTAATCTCTCCAGTATTAAGATGTCTAACAACACTTCTATCCACAACCTCAGGGTCCTTGGAACGCCAGTAATCTTTCCTTTCTTCAGATTAATTTTGGCACTTGATGATGATAAGTCTATGAGAGGTTGAATCGAAAGCTTTCCGGTAGTCAATCCAGACCATTTACAGGACGCGCTGATGGGCTGCAGCGTCTTGAGAGACACACCTGTCAATTCGCAGGTTCTCGCGACAGCCTGCTACACCTTTTTTCGAGCCTCGTTGTTCAGGAGTATAGTGCGTCCCAACAGCAGCCACTGCGGCATGGGCGTCTCCAACTTTAAATATGAGATGAATATGGAGGCCAAATGTCGGTGCGTAAAAGTAAACTTCTTCCACCAGAAGTTCTCGATAAAACCTGGTCCAGCAGTGGAAAAGTTCTTCGTACCTCTAAGTGCTTTTTTCACCTTTTCGGCAGTGATTGATGGATATTCCTCCTCAGATTTTATCAGGTTGTCGCAAAACTCCTTGAAGCGGATAATATAGTCAGTATCTTCTTTCAACTCTAGTGTTTTCGGGATCTTGTACACCTCTCTCCAAAAAGTCTCTACCTCCTTGGGCTTGGGTGGATTTTTTACTGAAACAAGGAGATCGCTGACGAGGCGCGATGGGTCAGCGACAAACTGTTGATTCTCCCTGATCCATCTCTCCCTCTTCTGTATTCTCCTCCTTGCGTCAGATAATAGCTGTATTTTTACAACCATATGCAGCTTGATTGTCAGCAGCTTTGACTTATTTAGTGTGTGATTCAAGATCCTTAGTTCTTGTGCGAACTTTCGAACCCTCTTCGTGAACGGTCTACCAGATGTTATGTAGTCAATCACACATTGAACACGGGTCGTATTCTGTCTTGCCCATCAAATCTTCTCGTCCAGTTGATGCAAGCGTCTTTTGGTCTTTTGATCCGTCGTCGATTTTAGCCTTCGATTTGGATCAGCCAAAGCTTTCACAGCATCATAAACTGAGCAATTGATAGTCCAGAGGTCGGACTTTTGCCAGATATCTCCACGAAGGGAGGCATCCATTTCAGCCAGATCTTGGGGCTTAGGAGGAACTTGCATCTTGATGTTCCTCCTTGTACTGAAATTTTGATGACCTCTCGGAAGGTGCCTGCTCTCTGCGGTTTGTCTTAATGTCGCTTCGCTGGTTCGTCATCGTGTTTCCAACTAAATTATTGTTTGCCAACCCATTGTCGGGTGCTTTGCGTGTTCGATCATTTTGAGCCGCATATACAACATTTTGGTGTTTTGGTGGTTTCATTCTTGTTCCCACGAGCAGCTAGGGGAAGGGTTCGTCCATCCCTGTAGAGCCCCGCGTGCGAGGATAAGGCTGGTACTCTGAAAGGTCGCCCGGTATCCCAGAGTCACCGTTTAAGACACCTTACCCAGGTGTCATTCAGCTTTCAGCACGGTTATTACGCCTTAGCTAAGGGGTTATTCCTTCGGGACCATGCCTGAAAAATTGTCCGCGATGCTTATTAATTATTGTGACCATATTCAGCAGGAACCCTTGGTGCAGGGACCCTCTATCCGCAACCCGAGGACGCGTTCAATGGCTATGTCATAGGCCCTTCAGTTCTATTCTAAAGGAATCGAAACCGAAACCGAATATATATATATATATATATATAATTAAAAAAAAAGTTAAACAACCACCGCAGGGTACCACTAAGAGCAACTGCCATCTAAAAAGAAAATGTCAATAGCCCCAAGTAGAACCGCGGTAAAATACACCTATGGCCACGTCTCACATCCGTGAGATGGGTGGTCACAGGGAACGACGAAATCACAACGACAGGCCAGCGAAACCCTCGTGTGTCTTGAGGACACGAAGCGACCCAAGGATGACAGCTTTCTGCATCCATCTCGAAAGTGCCTTGGCATATTTTTGGCACGCGGGTATGGCTTTAAGGTTACGAACCAGTGATAATTTAGCACCTCCGAGAGCACCTGTCACAAGGACAATTACTCGTACCGAATATTTTGGGTACAGTCGTTGCAGCTCTCTTTTAAGGTCTTGATACCTCTCCTCTTTTTCTTTCTCCTTTGCAGTGATGTCATATTCGGACGGAGCCGAGAATTCGATCACGAATATCGTTCGTTTCTCGAAGTCTTGGAAAACAATGTCAGGCCTCGAGTGCGCAACGGAGACTGCTGCCCGAAAATCGTAGTTCCAGAAAATCTGGCACTTCTCGTTTCGGACAATTGACTCTATATCCCTTGGAGCTTTCGGCAGGGCGTGGTCGCGACCAACACCGTAAGAGCGACAAAGGTGGTAATAAAGTACTCTTAGGGCCGCATTATGTCTATAGATATACGTTGTTCCTGCGTGGGTCGGACACCCCGATAGTATGTGTTCTAGGTACTCAGCGTGTGCATGACACGCTCTGCACCTATCACTGGGAACTTCTTGACATAAAATGCGGGCGCGGTATGCTAAGGTGGAGATTACACCGTCCTGGCATGCGAAAATGAAGCCCTCTGTACCTGAATTGAGCCCTGATGATTTGAGGAAAGCAAAAGTTTGCTCCTTTGACAAGGACTGTTTTTCTACATTTCTGTGAAAGTTTCCGTGCATATGCTTGTCGAGTAGCTCTTGGTGAAATTTTCTAACCTCTGCTTTCTTTACTTCGGCTTTTAGACGTGAAGCATCTAGATGAAGTAATGCACTTTCCTCACTTCTGATGTTGAAATTCAGGCCAAGGGCCTCGGCAGCTTGCTCCGCGGCTTTGTAAAGGAACGCTCCTTCGCCAATCATCTCGTGGTTTCTGACCATCTTTAGGAGAGGATCTCTGCCATTCGCAACTATGTAAGCTGTACTTAAAACAATTCGGTTATGAAGACATTGGAGATTCAGAAGTCCGCGTCCGCCTTGACGTCGTGAAATGTATAATCGTGGAACTGACGAATTGATATGCAAGCTTTTATGCATATGCATGATCTTACGCGTGGTGACATCTAGGGCCTTAAGCTCGTTCTTCGTCCATTGAACCACCCCAAACGAGTAGAGTAGAACCGGGACGGCAAGCACGTTAGTCGCAGATACCTTGTTCAACGCCGACAGATTGGAAGACCAAATCTGTCTAAGAAGATGCTTGTATCTGCTTCGGAGAGACTCCTTCACTGATGTTACGTCCTGAATGCGGCTTTGAGGCACGCCCAGGTATGTATAGGTCTCTCCAGTGTTTCCTTTTACCAGCGGCATAGATCTTCAGGTCATCCATATAAAATACATGAGTTACCTTATGCTCACGCTGATTAGTGTCGCCACAGAGGTATCCAGGAGAATTTCGTAGTGCGAGAGATAGAGGCAGAAGTGTGATGCAAAAAAGCAAAGGGCTCATACTATCCCCTTGAAAGACGCCCCTCTGGAAGGTGACCTTGTTCGTCGTCAGACGATGTTTCCTAGATGAGATGGTAAATCTAGTTTTCCAAAGAGGCATCAGTCTCTCTATGCATCTCACTATGTGTGGATGTACCTTCAAGCTTTCCAACAGACAGATGATAAGTCTATGAGAGGTTGAATCGAAAGCTTTCCGGTAGTCAATCCAGGCCATTGACAGGACGCGCTGATGGGCGGCAGCGTCTTTACAGGCACACCTGTCAATTAGCAGGTTCTCTCGACAGCCTGCTACACCTTTTTTCGAGCCTCGTTGTTCGTACATCTCTCGCCATACAGGCTCAATTCGTCGAACGATCCTGTTGTTTAGGACAGCTGTAAAGATCTTATACAGTGTGTTTAAACAAGTTATTGGCCTGTAATTCTCTGGTCTGGACAAGTTGCCTTTTTTCGGTAGGAGTATAGTGCGTCCTAACACCAGCCATTGCGGAATGGGCGTCTCCGACTTTATATATGAGGTGAATATGCGGGCCAAATGTTGGTGTATAAAAGTAAACTTCTTCCACCAAAAGTTCTTAATACAATCTGGTCCAGCACCGGAAAAGTTCTTCGTGCCTCTAAGTGCTTTTTTCACCTCTTCGGCAGTGACTGATGGGCACTCCTCCTCAGATTTTATGAGGCTGTCGCAAAACTCCTTGAAGCGGATGATATTGTCAATATCTTCTTTCAACTCTAGTGTTTTCGGGATCTTGTACATCTCTCTCCAAAAAGTCTCTACCTCCTTGGGCTTGGGTGGATTTTTTACAAAAACAGGGGGATCACTGAAGAGGCGTGATGGGTCAGCAAGAAACTGTTGATTCTCCCTGTTCCATCTCTCCCTCTTCTGTATCCTCCTCCTTGCGTCAGATAACAGCCTTATTTTGTCAACAATATGCTGCTTGATTGTCAGCAGCTTTGACTTGTTCAGTGTGTGATTCAAGGTCCTTAGTTCTTGAGCGAACTTTCGAACCCTTTCCGTGAACGGTCTACCAGATGTTATGTAGTCAATCACACATTGAACAAGGGACGCATTCTGTCTTGCCCATCCAATTTTCTTGTTCAGTTGATGCAAGCGTCTTCTGGTCTTCTGATCCATCGTCGGTTTCAGCCTTCGATTTGAATCAGCCAAAGCTCTCGCAGCACCATAAACTGAGCAATTAATGGTCCAGAGGTCGGACTCTTGCGAGATATCTCCACGAATGGAGGCATCCATTTCAGCCAGATCTTGGGGCTTAAGAGGAACTTGCATGTTGATGTTCCTCCTTGTACTGAAATTGCGATCATCTTCCAGAAGGTGCCTGCTTTCTGCGGTTGGTCTTAATGTCGTTTCATCTTCGTCTGCAGCTTGTTCAAGCAGCGGTTGAGGAAGCGCTCCGCGTACATATCCATTTTTCCGGAGGTAGTCGGCTTGATTTCGCAAAGACAGATGCGAAACGTATTGAAGCTCTGGGTGTTTCTGGCACCACAGAGTATGCATACGCGCCATAAAGCCTCCGCGAACAGGGATAATACTGGCATCGTAGCAGTCAAGCACGTCATTCTTAAGTTGATCCGTCCACTGAATGTGGGCGTTTCGCCGGTTCGTCGTCGTGTTTCCATCTAAATTATTTTCAGCACCCCGAACTCTAGGATGATCGGCATTGTTTGCCGATCCATTGTCGGGTGCTCTGCGCGTTCGATCGTTTTGAACCGCATCTACAACATTTTGGTGGTTTGTTGGTTTCATTGTTGTTCCCACGAGCAGCTAGCGAAAGGGTTTGTCAGTCCTTGTAGAGCCCCGCGTGCAAGGATAAGGCTGATACTCTGAGACGTCGCCCGGTATATATATACTACTATATACTATATATATATTATATATTTATAAACTATACTAATAGGCCTCTGTCAAGTGGAGGCCGAGGTTCAGTTGGGAGTGACAATAGGACTGAACCAAGGCGATGACCAGGCAATGGCCCCGGACAAAGGCGAGAGCATCGTTTTAAAAGATTAGACCTACTCAGGAGGGTCATGCACCCTTAATATGCTCATACAACGCCGCAGTATTTAGGAAATCAGATATCCTTTCAACGCCAAAAAGGATACGATGCACTTCATTAAGAGAATGAGCAAAATCTTCCGGCGAACGTACCACCCGTTCCAGCAAGACCACCTTTGCAGACAGCCGTTAATGCCAACATGAGAACTAAGAGATCAAAAATCCACCAAAAAGTCTTCATCAAAGTGGACAAACTAGCTGAAGCTAATACTGATCTCCCCGATTTTCTCCCCGAAGATGTTAATCTCTGGAATCTGAACTGCGTAGTTTACGAGCAGGCGGTCTCCCTGCTTAGCGACAATAGAAGTAATGATACTTCAGTACGCCTGAGTAAGACTCGCGAGCGTATTGCACAGCTTCAGTTTGAAATTAAAAAGGCGAGACTGCATGCATCAAATGTTCAGTGCGTGATTAGCTGGCCGAATAGAAGAGAAAATAGCGTCAGCCACCTTTTATACATATATGGACGACCATAAACTATTTGCCTCTTCAGAAAAATGCCCTGTACATCCTTGCAGAGGCAGTAAATAGGTACTCGTGAAGCGATTAGCAAGAGCTTTGGACTGGACAAGTGTGCCTGCGTCCACCTATACAATGGAAGACTAGGGACTACATCATCGCGTGACGATCAGAATTTTCAACTCATAGGTGGAAATACCATTCATCATCTTGGTATGTGAAAGACATATGCATATCTTAGAATTCAGCAAAAGGAAACCCAAGATGTGCGTGTCGTAAAAACGGCCCTTCAAAAAAGGTATCGCAACATTCGGAGAAAAATTTGGGCTTCCGAATTATCTGCGAAGATTAATATCCACGCGACCAATATGCTGGCCGTTCCTGTACTGCTCTACAAGTTTGGTGTAGTAAAATGGAACGTGGAAGAGTTGAAACAACTTCACCGGTGCACACGCAAGATTATGACAATCCATCGAAGTCATCATCCTAGATCTTCCGTACCTAGAATATACCTCCCTCGAGATAAAGGGAGTAAAGGTTTGCTGAGCTTGGAGTGTCTTCATCGAAGAACGGCTCTGGCTACAGCCTGCTCAGTTATATACAGCACAAATTCTCTTATGCGAATCGTACATCAACATGAAGTTGTCAATGCTGCAGCGTTTCTATACTATGCTGCAGATAGGACCGCACAGGAGCTTGGTCTGTCCAATATCTTTCTTAAGTCTGCTGGATTGGGATCGAAGACCAAGGGATTTATTTTTGCTGTCACAATGAATGTACCTGTAGGCAATACCAACTGCCGAGCGTGCAAGCAAGAGCCAGAAACACTTGGACATATTCTTAGAGGATGCTCAGAGTATGCACGCTACGGGTGCATAGAGGGACACAATGTAGCTCTAAAAGTGTTGCATTGTCATATTTGGCACTTCTATGGTGTTGATGTGATGCCCGTCTTGCCATACGCCCAGGGGAAACTCGAGTCCGTTGTGGAGAATGACCAGTGTAAGATCTACTTGAATTTTTCATTCTCCACCACTCAACGTATCAGTGCTACAAAGCCTGACATTGTCCTCCAAAATCTGAAGATAAAGATAATTTACATGATTGAATTCTCGGCATAAGACGATGGTAATATGAAGGCAAAGGAGGAAGAGAAACATGCTAAATATTGAGCACTTCTTTTCGACCTTAGCAGGCTGTACCAAGTCTACAAAATTCATTTTGTAGTTCTTATAATCGGCTGCCTTAGAGGTATGAAAGCTTCATTTCTCAGCCAACTGAACAAGATTGCTGCTTGCCAGCGTCAGGCTCAGTCCATCGCGAACCGGATGTATTAGGATGTATTAGTTTCGGTCGCCTCCGGATTATTTGCTTTGAAGAACCATAATTGTAGCTTCGGGAGCCTACAACTTCTCAAATAAGAATAATTTTTATTAGAGCCTCATGGGCTCAGGCGGTTAGGCGCTCTAACATCACGTTAGAGGTCCGGGATTCGATCCCTGAGCCGATACCTCTGGAAATTTTTCTATATACTTTTACTGAGGTTCTTGTGGTTCCGATCCTTTCGAGCCTCCGGTTCATTCTACGAGCGTAACACTCGATGCAATCACCCTTTTGTACGCATCTGCATCACAAATAGCTATTATGCCATTAAAATTCTACAATTGTGGACTATTTATAAATAATATCAGTCTGCCATAAATCAGTTAGTGCAGGACAGATCAAGATACGTGTTCTAAAGCAGGAGTTAATTGCGGCCCGCAATTTCAGTTACGTTCATCTTGTTACAATAAAAACATTTTTCAGTGTTTCATAACTTTTGCTTATTCGCTTTACATTGTCAATCCGAACCAGATGAAAAGAAAAAGATCCATGAACTACATAAAAGAAGGAAAAGAGGCCTTTTTTAAATTGTTGATTTTTCGTATTTTTTAGTGTATACGTGTTATTCCTTTTGCACCATTTTCATTTGTGTAAAAATTACAAGAAAGTACTTTTATAAATCAAATGAAAACTAGAGGCAAGACGCAAGTAGATGCACAATTTCGACAGGTAGTGTATATTTTCTTAATAACATGAATAATAATATAGAAAAATTTTAGATAGCCATTTAATGTGTATTTTAATACTCTATGGCTGCGTTCTATAAATGGCCTAGGACGCGTCAGGCATTTAGATGAATGGCTGATTATTCCTCTAAATGCCCAAATAAACCAGGAACTTAAACCGCAGGTAACGATTTCGATCAAAAATTCTTCTGACCATCGGCAGTCGTCTGAACCCCTAGGCAGTCAATCCAAGGATTCTTTTTTAAATGAGATTGCAATATTTTGTTTAGTTACTCCAACCATAACCTTGATTGTTTCCAGTATTCTGCCGAAGTGGAATTTATAAAATATTTCAAATAAAAAATTTCCGAGTCACATATACTTTTTACTCATGTAGAAAGTTGCCGTTTACACGCCGGTGAATGAAGTCGATGGTGGGGGTACACTTTATTTCCTTAAGAAAATGAAGTAACATTATTTCTATCTGTATGCCTACTCACCGAGTACCAAGTGCCGTTTCATTACCATAGAAATTAATTAAAAACTTGTTTTTTTTTAAACATTTTTTTTGCAGTGGTTTTTTTATTGCGGGGCTTCCCCAAACCCCCTGAAGGGGGTTTGACCGCCTGCACTAACCATCAGGGCTGCGCCTTAGACCGATGAACTCTCAATTGCTCCAAAAGCCCATAACGGGCATTTGTTGCATAAAATATCGTGTGAATCACGGGTTGAACGTCTTTATACGCCTCGCATGTTTACAGGACTTTTCTCCGGCTCGCCCTGCAAACATGATGCTCGGCTATAAAGACACACAACCCTTGGTGCAAAATGGACTGTTATGGTATAAAGGAACCTATTGTCCGAGTTCGAAAATCCAATTTTTCTATTTTCACTATTTTGGCACATTCACTTAATTTTTATGACTCAGAAGCTTAACTAAGACTGATTTTAGATCAAAAGAGATTGAGTTACAGAGTACGAGAAAGAACGGCCTAGTTTCTGACTTTTATTAATTTTCAGGCAATATATTAGGAGGGTTAAGAACAATATTTTTAAATCTAAACACGCATTAGAGCCTAAGTTGCACCTTTCTAATTCACAAATTAAAAGAAATCAATATCTGATTTTATTAAGAGGTTCCCGATTTGAATTTTGTCTTTTTTACTGATTTTTTTTGCTTTTATTTTTTCAATGTATTGAAAATGTATGAATTAAACTTTTATTCGTATAACAAGATACCTTTCTAGATTACCGTAATTGCAACTTATTGTATTCTGTATTGTATATTGTATTTTGTAAAAGGCAAAACTCAAATGATGAAACTCTAAGTCATATCTATTTTTGAATATATATATATATATATATATATATATATATACCAGAGCTTCGTTATATGCTCAATCTCGGGGGTTGTCTGAAAATAACCTTGCGCATATATCGCCAGCAGCGGAACTTAAACAGGCAGGGCCGCCTGAACCGTTTGCATGACATTGCGCAATCTACTTGACTGCGGAGTAATGCAGTGCGTCCCTTCATAGGCGGAGTCGCAACCGTCTCTTACCCTGCCCCCTGAGAAACTGTGGGGACGATCAATTCTAGGAATCGCTAATATCGCCCGCAGTCGCGCGAGCATATAACGAAGCTCTGATATATACATATATATGACCGTCCGCGAAGAAAGGGACCTAATGCGGAAAAAATCGATTTTCATTTTCTTGCGCTAATCGATAGATTCTGAGTTATTCTTTCATTTCCGTTAATCAGAAATTTTTTAAGTGAATCACTTTTCTTGTTATTAAGCTACAAGCATAAGCATGATAAGCGTACGCGTAACCGAACGAGAGGCCTACGAAAGCCATCCCCACCACTTACCACTACAGATGTACGCGACGTGTCCGTGCGCTCCACTGGCTCGTGCTAAAAAGTGTAGTGGTGAGTGGAGGGGCTGCTTTTCGTAGGCGCAACCTCACTACCCAAATGCTGGCTTGCGGGCTCTGCTACGATCGCCCCTTTCTTCGCGGACGGTCACACACACACACACACACACACACACACACACACACACACACACACACACACACACACACACACACACACACACATATATATATACATATATATATATATATATATATATATATATATGTTAAACAACCACCGCAGGCTCCCTCTGAGACCGACTGCCATTCAGGAAAATGACACCTGATCCCAGTAGAACCACGTGAGATAATGGCCACACGCACACATATGTATAACGTAAGGTCAAATTCATGGCAGTCACAGGAAAGCGTGAGTGCGAGTGAGGCGCTAGTACACGGTCGAAATTCCGCGTGACCATGTCAGTGATTTATCTGGTGATTTTTTTTCTAATTGTAGTAACCCAAAAACCACCAAAAACGAAGTATTAGATTTTTCGAATCAGAACTTGACGTGAAATGCCGCAATTGTGACATGCCGGAATGTGACTTGCCGCGTGAGACATGATCCTGATCTAGAGAAGGACCAACGTTATTAATTCCTTGATTACCTGGGAAAAACTGTTGGGCAAATTGTACTTACTCTTTGAAAGTTAAATTCATTAACCCATACGCATTCTATCGAATTATATCAAACAACAAATTATTGCTTACTCTTATCTGGAATTGTTTCCTAAACATCCTCCACGACAAAATTAAGAAAAAAACGAATTTCAACAATTTTATAACATCAACATTAATCCACTTTTTCAAGATATAGTTCGCTTTTTGACCAACATCACTAAAAATCAGCGTGATTTTCATTTTTGGTCGATTTGTTAAAAAAAGAATGATTTCACCAAAAAATGTTATAAAACAAAAAAGTTAAAAATTTTCGAAGTACACAATTAGTCTGTAAAAGCAATATTTTCCAAAACAAATCCTGAAAACCGTGAAAATAGGGGTAGTTTCAAAAATGCACTGTACTTTAGAAATAAAAATGCACAGGAAGCCTCTGAGGCTTTTTTTTGTACAAGATTAATGTATGAATTTACATATAAGATACACATGTAAAGTTTGGACTATAGCAATTAAATCGATGTGAATATGATCAATTTGATGAAAAGAAGCTTTCTGAGCCCTCTGAATATTTATGTAAAAGCAAACTAAAGGATTCACTAAAATTATTTCCATGAAATTTTCATTTAGTATCCTATACCTCATAACGTATACGAAAGCGACATCGCTGAAACTGAAAATTAGAAATATGCAGCTCTTTTAATTTTGGTGAAATTCAGTGAAGTTACGGGCAACTCTGACGATCGCCTTATTTCTTTTAGTTTTTAACATACGTGCATGTTGAATATTTTTTCTAAAACTATTCTCTAAAAATAATACAATCAGTCATTTCACTTTAAAATCGATTATGAATCGCCTTTTTATGCAGGTTTGAAAAGCAAACTAAAATTAACGAAAAAATTAAATTATGAAACAGAATTTCACGTGAACTTCAGCTAAATCGCTGACATGGTTGCGCAGCCAATTCATTAAAAACCTTTGGAATGATCCATATGTATGCGTTATAGTTCACCATATTGAAAATCACTTGTAGAATATTAACTTCAGGTACAGTAAGAAATGCAAAAATGCCATTGAAACCCTTTCTTGCAAAAGGGAAGTAAAGGAGTGTACGAAGGCAGAAATGAAAGAAATATAAATTCATAGTTATTTCATATGTGGACGATCACACTGGGTTTACCCCTTACTTGACACACGTCTGAGGTCTTCTACACAATAACGACGAAAATAGTTTAAAAAAATAATCTATTGAATATTTTTACTGGAAAATTGTATCAGATTACCTTAAGAGCTTACTTCAAAGGAATTTTTAGGTTATATAGCCAAAAATTGAAATTAAGTATCAATTAAATAATTATGAAAGTAAGGAAAAATGGTCGTGGGGTGTTTTGCACCCCAGCGTGTCAAACAAGGCTTAAGACTCGCATTGATTCTGAGTGAGTTCTGCTAGCATTGGCTGAGTTCCATTCCATGCGGAAGCCTGTGACCCTGATTTTGACTCAAATTCAACTGTCTGGTAGCCATACTTCCGCCACATTGGCTGCTCCAATCTGCAGTCGGAATTGGTGTTCGATAAAATTTACAGGAAGTTTTGTTGAAAATGGGTAAAAGTTCGTTGGCTTCATTTGATAGTGCCTGAAAGTATTGAAAAATATATTTGTTTACTTAAGGCCTTCACACGTTTGACTTTAAACATCTATGCCAGTAAAAAGAAACTAATTGAGGCGAATTGAGGAAAATACGCTAGGTGCCCTTTTGAATCTCGCTTTGCGACAATCACGAATTGAAGCAGGTTGTGAATTCGTGTAAATTCGTGAAAAGTAGTATAATTTTCTAATATCCTATTCGCCCGAATTCCGCGAAAAAATCTTAGGGGAACCAATTCATGTATATGCATCAGCACAAATTAATTTCAGTGTCAGCCTATTCAGTTTAGTTCACCCTGCCGATTCAATCGAATCCGTATGGTATTACCACTGCGCTGACCATACGGGATCCGTTGTAAATATCTATCAAAGAGTCCCGTAGCTCAGTGGTCGCCCTCGGAAATTAAACACTTGGGATCGCTGGTTCGAGACTCGAGGTATGCAATATTTATTATTTTTTTCGAAATGACCAACCACGAATTAGGGCGGAGTGACACTTATTAAATTAGTGACAGTATTATTCGTTTCAACGAATCAAGAAGCAAGATCTGGGCGAATTCAAAAATGTTAATTTGCCCCAATTAGTTTTTTTTCATGGGATATTTATAATAAATATATTTCAAAATTTGAATGAACAGGGCTGAGCAACTAAAACTCAGTCATTGAAAAAGGAGGTGTCCCACTTCTTATGTGATCATAGCTCCTACGACTTCGCTAATTAATCATACATAGTTTTAAAGATCTTTGATAGTGCATTAACCGAATATGTAATATACGAGAGATAAATTCCGGACCTGCATAAGCGAATTTCTTTACTTTTAGTAGGCGAATTTGAACTTTTTATTAATTTTTGGAAAAATTGGAATGATACCGGGGGAAAAGAGCTTTCAAATGGTACCAGAATTATAGTAGGGAGATTTAATTGCGCGCGGCTCATAATCAGCCACTAATTGAATGTACCAATACTTTTTGAACGTTTTCTTTTGATTCGTGATTGATTTTGAATCCCACTTCATATTTTCTTCACTTCAAGATTATTACCATTTGAAATGGTATCTATCTATCTTTTTCTTGCTCTATGTTTTGATGAACGTTTTTAGTTTCCAGCGAAGAAATTAATTTATTAGGATTGGCGGATTTGTTTAATGACTAATTATTATGAACCCCACAAGTTATTTTCTCCAATTTAAGACCGGTAACATTTAAAACGTCATTTTCGCCGATATGTTCTGGAGAAAATAAATGAAAGAAAAACAGTGTCTCACAATACAGTTCGCGTGTTTAATTCATGGCTGATTATGAACTTTAAGGCTTTTATAATTTGAAAGTTCTTTTTGTTTGGTATCTCTTGATGAAAGGATATTAAAAATATGTCCCTCTTTGGCATACGAAATTCAAAAGACTTTTAAGAATTTGTTATCATTTTTTTAGCCACTTCAAAAAGTCAAGACAGTTCATCAGACACAAAAGTTGACGTCTCATATTTTTCTTAGCATTCAAAAAAATCAAATTCTGCCATTAAGAATAGAGAAATTTCCTTTTGAAGCGAAATTCGCGAAGACTAGGTAGGGGAGGCCACCCTACAGTAGGTAATGAACCTACAGTACATAATCATTAATTTAATACACTAATCCGTACAAAATAATTATTTCAATGTAATTAACAGCTAAGACATGATACGTGGTGAAATATTGAAATTGAAATGGATTGTTTTACTTATATTTGTGCTTACAATGAATGCTTATCTACTGTAGGATCATTATCTACTTTAGGGTCTCTCCTACACTTTTTTTGACCATTTAAAAATTCATACTTGACTTCAAAGAAGAATACCTATGCAGAAACTGAAACGAGGACTGTTTAAGTGGAATCATTTGAAATATTACAAAATCTTGCATCGAATCCGCCTACCTTGAAATTATTTCACTAAAGGATTTGAAAAATATTTCGCTTTAAAATCAAGTAATTTTTTTTTAGAAAAATGAACATTTTGCCATCTTTAGTTATGATTTTTGCCAAATCTATAAAAGTGTTCCCTAAGAATTTGGAAAAATCAAGAGTAAATCCTGCTATTTAAATTTAAATAAAGAGCACGATTAAATATTATGTAATTGCTGAGTATTCATAAAAACATTTACTCGTTCGGGCAATAGAAATTTTTGGGAAGCAAGAGATTCATCGTTAACGTCAGAGGTACGAATTAATTAGCTAAATAATATTATCGAATTCTAAAATAACCTTTAAATTAGCGTTTCTAATATTTCCAAAAAGTCAATAATTTGAGGTGGTAGCTCCACACTTAAAAGTCCTAAAGCTAATTTTAAAGGCTGTTTTTCCCACATTATTTAATTTTGTGTTACTCGTTTCTACAAGCGAGTTTAATTTTTATTTCGGTCTATTTAATAAAGATTAAATATGTCGTCGTCATAAAGTTATACTACGCCATGTCCCTCGACTGTCAAACTGAGAAAATAAGGATCGAAGTTGAACCATATTATACTCTATTAAAATTTTTTTAATTGTCAAACTAAGTTTATCGGTAGAAAATAATGCATGGCCAAGCACATATTAAAACAAATATTATCATAAATGTGTTTTAGCTGATGTGGAAAATTGGTTTTGGACACGGCGTAATACGAAATTCAAAAAATGAATGTTTTCTCAGAATCATAGTACGCCATGTCCCCAAAATATTTGTAATTGAACTATTTAAAACGAAAATTTTAAGTAAAAAGTTGAACAGAATGACAGTTTACATTATTCGATTGCATTGTATAAATCTCTTTCATACGTTTACATTAGAATAATCGGGTTTTCTGTCCACTCGCACAATTTGCGATGAAACAAAAAAAAACCATCTTAAATTGTTTGATGTAGAATCGAACACGCTTATACAATTTATTTGCATCTTTCAAAGAGTACGATTGACTTTTTCATTCTCGAAAAATTTAATATAAATTTTTTCGTGCGATTATGTTTAAATTATGCTTCCGTATACGTGCAATTTAATCAATTTTCATAAAAAAGGATTATACGCGGAACCAAAAGTCCCACATATAAATTTAGCAAATTCAATTCCGGAAATATTGGGACAGCTACTGCAAACATGAGTAATTTCTGTCGATCACCATTAAATTCTGAAGAGAAATGAAAATTTGAATTTAAAACTTATTGGGGTAAGTAGAAATTCATTAAACTTTCGATAATTTATGGAAAGTTATGACCTTTTCTTGAAAATTTTCGATGTAGTTGGGCGTACACTAATCACAATGGATAATAACAACAATACAATAGCCTCGGAATGGGCTGAAACTTTGACTGACAAAAAGGCATGTATGTACCCGGTAAAGGTAAAGATTCAGGCACAGAATGGAGACTAGGTGTTTGGAATGCTAGAGGGGTGAATGATCTTCAAGAGAATAACGAGAAACTATGAGCGTAAAAAAGCTAGATATTTTATCTGTACGTGAAACAACGGAAAAGGGTTGCGACATTATAGAAATAAAAATTGGGGAGTTAGAAGGCTGACTTGAAATATGATCAGGAGTAGCTAGTGAATCACATGGTAGCCGAGGGGTTGGTTTGATTGTGGATAAGAGAGCATGTGAAGAAGCATGGATTTTTATCTCCTAGCTCGTTGTGGGTTAGAACGAAACTGAGAATCAGATGATTATTCATCGCAGCGTGCTACGCCACAGTTGATGGTGAAAGGAGTGAAGTAAACGACGCCTTCTGGGATACTTTAAATGATACTATGTTTACCTGCGATCAAGGTGGAATAATCATTATACTAGGAGATATGAATGGGTGGATTGGTGTCCAACGTCAGTGCACAGAAAGGTTCTTTCGGGGATCCAGAACCAAATGGTAAAGGAGACAGATTAGTTAATTATACGCTTAGAAAAGGGCCTGTTTATTACAAATACTTGGTTTAGGTATAACATGCTCCACATGTACACCTGGTGCAGAGGAGATAGTCACAGTATAATTGACTTTGTTGTTACGGATAAAAGACTAACAGTCCAGCCAAGAGTCAGGCTTAGGTTAAGTAGAAATAAGTAACCTTATCCTTATATGTAATTGTTTATTAAGTAACCCTAGACCTGTCAGGGCATCCCCAAATAGGTAGGCTTGCGATTTTGCATCTAAACATACGTGGTATGTAGGGAGACCGAGCGACGAAATGAGAGGTAGTAAACATAGGGCAGACGACGTGAATAGTCGCAAACCTAGCAGCCGCAAAGGAACCAGTACGAGAGGATGGGACACTACCGACACGGCGCAGCAGTCCCGCGCAACTACTTAGAGGGCAGCACAGTCCGATCACCACTGCATCCAGCGACCACGCTTCACCGGTTAAGTGGGGAGACCGAAGTCGGTGGCCATGGTCCACCGTCGACTCAAGACAACAGCGCCGATATTACCGATATTACAGGGCGACATTACAATGCTAAGGACCAGCAAACAGCCATATTCAAAACAGCGCGTGAGGACCAATGGGTAGACGAGCAGCCCAGCCGACGGACCCAATAAGCGAGCAGCAATGGTCTAAAGGCACCCATTGGTCGAAATTAACAAGCAAGCCTGTTCTACTGCAATCAACCAATCGACGGCCTCGACACGCAGGAATTACGGGCCGAAAGGAAAGGAACGGAAGGAAGCGGAGAGAAGCACGTTTTCTCGAAACTTGTGCTCTTGTTTTGGCGGCGGTGTGGCCGGAAGATCCGTAGCTCACAGGACGAAATTTTGAGGGATGACGCAAAATAAGGAATACCTCGCCAAGTGGTTGCAAGGTAGGTGGCTCACGCTTGTCCTCTAATCGTTTGCTCTCAGCCAGCATTGTTTTATGCCTCAGGGCAAGTGTTCCTTTTCCGCGGATAATAAAGTCAGTGCCGCGTGGGTCATCCGAGGCCCCCTCTCCACACGGAAAGTTGGGACACGCTCGATTCAGAGCCCGATATTAGCAAGTCGAGGAGGGCGTCTCTCAATCCGAACCGTGGGTGGTAACACGCCGATAGACACGCGAAATAGCGTGGTGTGAACGCGGGTGTCTCGGACTATCACGACGAAAGTGACAGGTTGCTTCCGGGGATGTGGTCTGTCAGTTCCGCGCATGAAATTAACGAACTCGACATATTCTCACTCCTATTGATTGTCTTGTGTGGTATTGGGAGTGAGCTAGTCGACCTGTCGAGCGCGACGAAGCCGGAACCAGCGGGGCTCGGATAGGGTAACCTATCTAGCGCCTGGAATAAAAAAGAATCAACGAGCTTCGTGGGTTGTTCGTGGGTCAGAAGGGTGAAGGACCCACGAACTCGGTTATTCCGGCAATGGTGTCGCGGTTGACAGGTAAGTGGCAGACATTTTAAGTAACCTGGTTTTCCATCCTGGGCAATCCCCAGCCAGGTCTTGGTTTACAGTTTGTACTATGCTTGGCTCTCGCTTAATAAAAATGAGGATTTGACAATCGTGGAGAAAATATATGTAATATTTCGGAAACTTGAGCAATTTACAGATGTTTCTGCAATTTTTCGATGACTTAAAAGAAATTTCAAGGGTTCTCGGATTATTTCTGGTGACTTTACAGAAAATAAGGTGTTTTGGAAGGGTTTCTGAAAATCTTTGGGAATTTATGCAAATTATATCAAATGAGAAATGAAATCTCCAAATCTCCAAATGTGAGGAAATCTCCAGGAACGTGAGATACATTTAAGAACTTAAGGCACCTTCCAAGATTTTGTTAGTAATTTCAGCATTCTGCGGGTGTTTCCGGAGGTTCTCGGAAATTTCAGAACTTTACGGCGACTTTGAGAATTCTTCTTTGGTAATTTAGAAAATTTACGGGCATTATCGAAATTTTTTGATACTTAAAAGGCAATTACCGGAAATTTAAATAAATTTGGTGGTAATTTCGGGAATCTGGCGGAAAATAAATAGATTCTCGGAAGGAGAATGAAATTTTCGTTTTTCTTCATCATTATTCTTTTTTTCAGGGATATTTTTTTATAGTATTTCACAAAAGCTGCGAACTTCTCCGGACGGGTAAGAATGGCTGTCGAAATTTGCGAACTTTTCGGACAGTTCTGAAAGGAGCGGGTAAGCTGGGGAGTTTTCCGGGAAGTTCATGTAATTTTCGGCAGTCCGAGAGAATTTTCAGGAAATAAAAGGAAGCGTCACCTGTTTCGAAATTTGTCGGGGTATTTTTTTTTTGGTAATCGCTTTCAATTTAAGATAGGACAATGGATCCTTATGAACCAATGGAGGAAGTGTCAGAACGTGGTAACAATCGGGAAGACCCCGGTTCACCGGAAAGTCCGGCTCTCAGCGAAACACATACCGTAGTCCGAACAACGTCGCAAGAGTTGACCGTGGGTCAGAATAGGCAACATAGGGGCAGTTTAGGGGTGATAATGGCCTAGCTACCGATTTGGGCATACGACCTATCAGGGGAAGTCCTTAGGGCAATTCTAAGGGAACTACACCTGAATACAAGTGGGGTGGACGAAGTATTACGTGAACGAATGGGACGGTACATCGCCCGTCAAGGGGGTAACCAGGCGGTACCCTGGTACCCAGAAGACGAGTTTCACCAACCTTTTACAATATTGGAAACAACCCCCCATGGGCACCGATAATGGCCACGGATGGGGGAAGACCGGGTTTTGAGGGAGGCATTGTCACCAACCTACATCCCACCTCCCAACAGAGACATGTAGAGGAGGGATGAAGGGGCAATGGCACCAACTACTCTGGTAGAAACACCGGTTGGAGGGAACAAAGGAAGAACGCTGGAGGGGAACGATCGTTTCGTGAATGTAGATACTAGGCCTCAGGGAGCAAAAACTAGGGGTAGCCTGATAGATCGGCGCTTAGGGCCACCCCAATACCTTGCTCACCCAGTTTCCGGAGAGAACGCCGTGCCCCAACAGTACCAAGGGGCAGATAGGAGGCCACACGGCCACGCTAGGGCTCAAGGCCTACCGATAAGAGATTGGGAGCATCAAGCCTCAGTGCCACTAAGTGACTACACCCTGGGCAAGTAGGACAACAGGTGCGACAGAATACTACCTACCAACAGTGAGTGCCCTAATGTGTGCCCTACTAGTGACCAAATCG